>JAGVSP010000769.1:0-142524 GCA_022494985.1 Micrasema minimum
AAAGATATTTTAATACTAAAAAACCAATGAAAAATAATAATAATTCATTTCCAGAATTACTGAACCAAAATTCATGATAGGACATAATATTATGATCGCACCTTTAGAAATAGAAGCGAAGGATTATGACCCCTTCGTATTCTTTCGTAATTTTTTTCCTACCTATCTGAATTTGTTTTCATTAAGTAAGAAAAATTAAGTTGTGTTATTCTTTTTATTATGTTTTCGTTTCTAATATGAGATTTATAGGTTGTATATATATATGTTTAGATAAGTAGATTAGTAGATAAACTAAAATAAACTTAATGATACAAA
Source organism: Micrasema minimum (assembly GCA_022494985.1). NCBI lineage: Eukaryota > Metazoa > Arthropoda > Insecta > Trichoptera > Brachycentridae > Micrasema > Micrasema minimum. The sequence continues at coordinate 316 of JAGVSP010000769.1, forward strand.
TTTCTGTAGGTATCATTATCACTCAAAAATTCTTCTGAAGTTTCCAACGTTTTTTACTGGGTCTTATAAATATATAAAATTAGTTTTAATAAAATTACGAAAGAACATGATTGAATGCGTTCTGTTAATAAATCGAGTAGCGCATCTAGCACACGAGGAACACTAATTGCCATCGCAAGGAATGGGTTAGTATTGTAAATGAAATCTATATGAGAATTGTTCTGATTTTACGTGAACATGGTACGTATAAAATACCGTAGACGAGACACGTATTAAAATAAGCGTTCACACGTTTTTATTCACAAAATGCTTTCGCAATCGATATACGCCCGTGAAAACTACGCATAATGTAAATGTGTCACTGAATAATTGTTATAACGTTTAAAATTACAATTACTAGAAAACTCCAACTGGCATTTGGGGTATCTTATTTATTTTTTAATTTTAAAATAAATCTGCGTCCTTACGATATTTGCCCATATCTCAATTTTTCAGTAACAGCCTCCACTCCATATCTAATTTATAAATATAATTTTCAATGAAGCTTAAGCGGCTTGGGCTTGAAATTAGGAGTCAAGTCATTGCGGAGTGAGGACTCGAAATTGGTGATCTCTTAACTTAAATACCGCGAGTCTACCACGGGCCACCACCCGTTAAAATAAAACTTAAATAATAATTTTATAAGCAATAAGAGAAGTAAAGAGGGAAAATAAGCCATCTGTCCCATGTGCGTTTTTAAGGCTTTAACAGGCAGCAGCTGGTGTAATATGTATTTCCATCATCTTAAACCATTATTGCAGCTGGTAACGAAATTACCAATAACGTAATATTACATCATTATTGTTTACCATAATATTAACCCAACTAAAAATATTACACTATGTAAACAATTTACACATTATTATGTTTTGTAATGTAATGTCGATCACAAGACAAATATGTAATGTTTGTCCATATGATCCTACATCATAGCATTGCACACAAAATTATTTATTTATATATATTAACGGACAAATCCATTTTCAAAATTTCATTAGCAAAAAGCAGTAAATAAAGTGACAAAACATTATAAATTGGTAAAGCTAAGAAAAGAAGAATTAAATGTGGGCACACTCAAGATAGGATTGGGTCCTACGAGTATATAAATTTTATGCATAATAATAATTAATTATTATTTCGGATAATTTATACAGCGCGCTGTTTTCGCGCTCTGGTTATTTTCCAGAATAGACCGATGGATTGCACAGAATAGATGAAAAAAAATTCCATCGCCACTCTAAACCACCAGATTGAGTAGGCAATATTAATTTTAGTTTTTCAGTGTATCATTGGAAAGAGAACCCGGAACTCCTATATTAGCAAGCCAACGTCTTAGCAATTACACAGTTAGAACGCTAAAATATACACAACTTGCTTTTTTCTTTTCCCTTGTCGCAACTAGTGGTGCATAGGGCGATGTAATAGTACACCAAGTGCAGTACTATCTTGATCATTTAAAAAATGTAAGATTACCGCCCTTCGCTTTTGTTTGCGATTTGTTTCTTATGAATCCTGATTATGATTCGAACAAAAATGCTTTAGATCACCAATCTATTATCACATGTAATAAGAAAACAATAATGTTTTTATCAAGATAATTAATTATCAAACTTTGTAATTATTATTAGTTTTACTAAGCACTAACCTAACGTGTAATAAGCAATAAGACAAAGTAGGTTATAACTTTAGTTTAATTCCAATGGTTAAAAATATTGAAGCGTGTTTTTACACTACTCTAATACAGTATTTTTTCAATCAAGTCTTGATATATTTAAATAGGCATAGGCTTAATAGTTTTATCTATTACACAAAACTGGTTTTGGATTATTATCTAACTTAACAAATGCAAATATTTTTATAACGTTGGTGACCTCTACGAAACAAAAGAATGTTTTTCTGCATGTATCTTTTTGGAATATGTGAGTATCCGGGTAACTGTAAGGAAACATTATTTTCCTAGCGTCCAAAAACATCCTTCCTACATTTCTATTATTGACTGCATCAGGTGCTGCATTGGAACACCAAGTGCAGTGTAGTTTTTATAATTTATTACCTGATCATCTTCCCGATCAATCTAATGTTCATCAGCACAACACCCGTTCACGCAACAAAATACATTTAGAACCTGCAAATACAATCAAATTCGGTACAAGATCTTTAAAAGTACATAGCATTTTCCGAATTTTAATTTGTTACCTGACATGTTTAAGATCCCCGTATCTAACTATCGAAACAGGACCTCTGATTTGAAGAAATATAATTTTAATAAGTATTTTGAATGATACCTTTTCTACTTGCATCAATATAATATATGGTTTTGCTGTTACTGTAATAATTCACTTAATTGTTTCTTTAGGTTTTTTGTTTTTATTGGATTGGTTTCTGTTTTTTGTATATATTGTGTTTATTTTTGTGATCTAAGCGATGTCAGTGCGTATTATAATAAAAATGAATATGTGTTTTTTATTTGTCCTTAAATGAGTTTATTGTAAAAACTCCTAGGGAGCGTTGGATTGAAAAATAAATTATAAAATAAATAAAAAAAAAATAATAATATATATTTATAAAAAAAAAAAAAAGCGCGTTTGAAGCCATTCAAGGCTTTTTTCATATGAGACTTCTCAAATGTAGGTACTAGGTACACATTTATATTTTAAATGATTTCCGATTTATTGATATATAGGTACTCTTATAATTGGAATTAAAAAAAATTAACATCTAATTTGGTAAAACTTAGAAATCTAAGTATCCATTGAATCTACGTAGAAAACAATGATTTATCTAACTAAGTAAATGGTTTACGATATACGACATTACGTAAAACATCAGAATCAACAAAATAGTACCCAGATAAAAATAGGTTTCAATAAAAATAGCACATCTCCATTGTATCAGATGGGTAATATTTTTATATCATTGTGAAGTGACCCCAGAACCGAATACACAGTAGTCCATCGTCAGACAGAAGACGAAGCAGACACAAACAACAAACAACAACAAACGTCAAAAAATTACAACCATGTATAGATCGAAACCGATAACAAAGAGATCATAATACAATAAAGTTAACAAATAGGCTAATTTTGGTTTCTTTTTGATTGAGTCCTTTGACTGTTGCATATACCTACGAGTATTATGTAAATACTAGTCTGAATATTATAGGTAGGTTACCAGTGGCGGTCGGTGACTTTTGAAACAGGGCATGCGGTCATGGGAAGGAAAGAAACACCAACTTCTATATTTTTAAAATCAGTTTTTTTTTTTTAAATTTTTTTGCAATTTTTTTCATATTTTTTTTCCATTTAACAGGCTTACAAAAGCCCTAATAAAATTGACATCTATTTATTTGATTAAACATAATATCGACGATTTAGAACAGCAGTTTTCATTTTTTTGTCTATGGAACCTTAAATTATTATTGGTCACTTTTTTTTGTCGAACCCCATCTCAACAGTAAAAATGTCAATTGACAAAAAATAAAAGCCGTGAAACGTATATTTCAGCAGAATTTAAATTATGAAAATTATAAATGAAAAAAAATGTTCACAGTTTTTCCGTTTTTCTACGTCCGTCAATATGCCCGCGCTCCCCTAACTCGCGGAATTCCCGTGACCCTTCGGCAAAAACCCCAGGATTCCGCGACACACCTTTTAGTAGCCGCTGGTCTAGACAAAAGCGATAATCATATTATAGAATTGGAAATTTTTCAGATTAGTTCAAAGTCTTATACTAGGTATAAAACTAACTAAATAACCATCACCCCATTTCCCCGAAGGGGTAGGCAGAAAGGTTAGAACGCCACATCCCTATGTCCTGGCACACTTCCATATTTCCAAAAATTTCCAAAAAACTAAATATGAGATCTATCTCAAAAGTAAAAAATGAATTGGTTTTTTCTTTTAATATATAAAAATTAATCACATTAATTATTTCGTCGCCGTGATGGTGTGAAAAGAGCTAAGCCCATATGTATTGTATTCTTCACCACTCCGACGGCGTTTTTAAAACTATTTTATTATTATTATGGAAAATTTAAAATAGCGCCGTTTTCGTATATACCTCAAGGGCGCTTCAAATATTGAATTTAACAGCTCAGGAAATTTAAATTGAATGAAACTCACTCTGCGAGTAGAAAATTCAATTAGCAATATTTAACCAGTGCGCCTGGATGTAGAAGCCGAGGAAGGCCGAGAAAGACATGGCATGACCATAAAAATAAAAAATGAATGAAAAAAACATGACCAAAACCATAAAAATGTAAAAGTTATCGTGATAAGCTATTTTAATACGTGAAAAAAAAACACTGAACTTCAAAATTCGTTAGTAACGTCAAAAACTAGGTTGTTTGTGGGTTAGGTTTAGGTATAATAAAAAAACTGGAAGTCAACATCGTTTTAGTGAGAAAACATCAAAAGTCCTAAACTACTTACGCTGTTCTATATTAAAGAAAAAAATACCAAACCTTTTATTTAGGTAACATTTTATTTTTTAAAGATTAAAAATTTCATTCGGTTACAACATAATAATTGTGATGTTTCGCATGTTAACAAAATCCTGTTTCCTGAATATTTTACTGAATGTTCCTACCTATTTAGTTTACATATTAAATTATAGACATAAAAAATGCAGAATACCACAGAAAGTCCTAACCCAACAAATGGAAAAGTATCTCAGAAAGAATTTATTATTATCGTGTCCTCTATAGAAATGCAAAAGTTTCCGAACAGCATGCACGGTTTAGTAGTATTGGTAGTATTTAAACAGTGATAAAACACCACCAACACGGTGAAATAAGCGGTCGAATTCTAGTTCGCTTGCGCGAAATATTCAATTTCTCATCCGCATCTCTAGCGTCTAGCGTCGCGTATTTTTATTATTGCGAAGAGCGTCGCGTGAGTCGTTTCGAAGCAGTCCACTTCGCGCAGCCCGTAAGTTGCGGTCGGGTGTAGCCGATTTTTGGAGATCTCGAGCAAAGTGACTTTATTTTATTTATTCATTGCTTCTCAGTAGGTTTGTTTGTTTGTTTGTACATTTTTATATAGCTATAAAAAAATTCTTACAGAAGTTGATTTTTTTTTATTTTTTAGGGTACACAGTTTTACGTTAGTATGCCAGATGGTTTCATATGGACGACCGCCACTTACATTTGCATAATAAATAGGCACTATCCTCCTACAGTGGTTTTATCACGTTGCGTTATATGGTCCTAAAATACAGTTATTTTAATTTAATAATGCATATACCAGTAAGTGTTTAGTTTGTTTAGTCTTGTAATTTTTATTTAGCTATAAAAAAATTCTTTTTAATAAAAATACATATTTTTTTTTTTTTCGTGTGATTTGTTTCCTTTATTTTTTAGGTTACAACAAGTTTTGTCGCGCAATGGTCCGTGTTTCATGGACGAACCGCCACATTGTTTGGTAAAAATTTGCATAATATTAAATCTAAATGTGGGCACATTCCTCCTACATTTTATACACGTTTGCGTTATACGTGAAAGGTCTTCTAATCGATTAGGTCCACACATTCAATTAGTAGATACGTAAACTTTGTGTGCTGTCGACATAAAATAAAGAGTTAAGAATCTAATGTTAAACAATGATTTGGCATCTTCGCTAACTTAGTCTTTCTCATTGTTATCAGAATTGCATTAGATTAGTAGTACAACCTGAAAACTGGTGAATCTACATCATATTTATTTGGAGTCGAAATGTGTAATATGGGTTTATAATCTGAGCTTGAAAATTTTTTTTTTCTCTTAAAAACTTTTATAGTCCTCAGATTAAACAAAATTGCATTAATTCTTATTGAAATGCGGATTTAATTTTGCTATTTATATTTGGATAAGGTACTATTCATTTGACTTAAAAAATTATATAATGATGACAATCAATTTATTGAAGAAAAAAACAGTCTGAAGTTCTTTCTTAATTTTCTCGAAAACTATGGGTCAAATTATTTTTTTTTAAAACCATAAAAATCGACTCCAAATATGACGTAGTTTCACTGGTTTCCCGCTTTGTACATCGAGTTTTTGTTACACTAATGTATATTTTAGATAATCCTACCGCATTTAGTTTGCGGGTTATATTCCGAGGGGTTATATAGAAATAATTATTTCGAATGTGATTTTTACATAAAAAAATTTCGTGATTTAGACTGGATCATCTTTTACATGTATAACAAATGATCGTGCCCTACACATGGTGCACTAATGCAGTGCCCTATGCAATTGTTGATAAAGGATTAGAAGTCGTAGTAATGAACTGTTATTGCACTGAAGTGGTCCTTTCTACGAAGTTACTGTTATAAATCTAAATGGACCATTCCTGCTAAAGTCATGTTAAATATAATTAAATGTTCTGTGTAGTTGTTAATTTAATCATTTTAGTAAGTTACATAAGAAAATATACATCAAAAAATATTATTTACCTACATATGTAGTCAAAAAATAAGGTCACGTACTACTTGGTTTGTAATTATGAAAAAATACCTGTGTCTACTATCATTTAAGTATTGTGAAATATTTTATGAGTTAAATTTATTGTAATTTATGTATTAGAATGTGCGTTAAGAAAGCCATTAACGTGACGCTGTGACCACTTTAAATTTCATAATATTTAATCAGTTGATATTTCTCAATCCAAAAAATCGTTAATAAACAAGATTGAGTATACGTTCAAAAGTACTGCAATTACATTAGTGTCAACTATTTTTCTTTTTAAAAATAAAGTGCCAGCTTTAACTAAGCTTGTGACATTTTGTTTCATTTTAAATATTAATTCCAAAGTTGTTTTGATATACCACTTTATATTAATATAAAGCAGTTAATTTTTGATTCCACCATAAGTGAAGAAAATTAATCGTTTATACTTCTTCCAGCATTGAATATTCCAGAGTGAATACACTTCAGCAGTACACTACATACTAAAAGTGAATACACTTCCAGCAGTGAATACACTTCCAGCAAATTCGCGGGGAACTTCCAGCAGTGAATACACTTGCCCAGCAGGTGAATACATTCCAGCAGTGATTACACTTCCAGCAGTGAATACACATTCGCATGTGCGATAATACACTTAATAAGTCAACCAGCAGATGGAATACACTTCCAGCAGTGAATACAACTTCCAGCAGTGAAATACACTTCCAGCGTGGAGAATTTACTTCCACTTTCTACACTTCCAGCAGTGATTAACATCCATAAGTGAAGTTCAGCTAAGAACTCATAAATCGAGCGGTTGTGAACCATTTTAGTGATTTTTTTTCTATGGGATTTACAAAAGTACCTGTATATTGATCAATACTGTGAATTGAAAAACGATTGTTAATTTATAATGGATTTATATCATCTACATTTTTATAAGTCGCTTTCGTACAGTGCGACAGTAAATGTTAACTGATAGCGCTTTCGTTAAAATCAGTTCATTTACCTCTTACTGTCATTTTTAAAAGTACAAGTAAAAAAATAAACAGTTGTTACCAGGAAATACGGTTTAAAATCCGCGTTTTCTGAATGAGAGAAGTTATATGGCATGACGAATTCATTTAAGTAATGTTAGGTCACACTTTTACTGCTTTCAAAGATAAAACTTACCCACCTGTTTCGAGTGACATGTCCAATTCCACTAACTGAGTTTTTTAGTTAGGTAACTAAGTGTTCATAATGCGTTTATTGATGTTATTGTATGCATCATTTTTGCTTTTGTTTAATTTATTATTTTGTTAACATTAATAGAATAGTTGTATTATTTATGTTTGATACGCATTTTCGATTGCATTAAATTCTTCACTATCCGCACCCAATGGTGCATGGGGCACTGCATTGTACACCGATTGCAGCGAATCTTAAAAATATTTTTTTACACAAATTAATGCAAGATAATCAATTAGTCTTACGCTTCAGTGCCGAGGTCGCGGGTTCGATTCCAGATGAGTGACAATATTATGAAATATTTATTTCAATGATATAAAAATATTTCATGATACCTTGGACTTGCCCAATTATTAGAAATGCTATAAAATGATGAAACAATATCAATCAAGCCTTTAAGATCAAGAAATGTACAGTTTTTATGTGTAAATTAATACAAAAATTTTTGGTATAGATGCTTCTATTACTTTCCCTAATCCGTACCAAATGGTGCATATGGCACTTCATTCCTACACCAAGTGCTGTTACACAAAAGCAAGGTGATCAGTTTTTCGCTTCAGCGTCAGCCCAATCACATATCACAAAGTGAAATATTTTGATTTATAAATAGTAGCCATTTACACAGTGAAAACTTTAATTAAATAAGTCTTTTATACTAATATATTTGTACTAAGGAAAAACAGATATAACTTAATGATTCCTCACAGAAATGATAATTTGTTTTAAATTAAACTTACATCGAACTGCGGCGCGTGGTAATATGCTAGCGGTATAAGTAAGCTTTGTACGGAGCAGCCTGGACGCTCCCCTCTCTTCTTGAGAAACTGAAGGAAACATAGCGTACAATGAATGCGTCGCGATGTTAGTGAGTCAGGTGCAATGTGGTGTGCAATATTTAGGCAGGCTCGGATCTAGGCAACACTTTTTAAATAAAAAGATGTGTTGGTACCTGGGCCGCGTCATCCTGGTCTCAAATTAGAAGCAAGCTTTGTGCGCCTTCGTATTACCTATCTAAACTGTGTTAAAATACAGAATAGACATGCGAGGCATATAGAAACAAAGGTGGCAGTGTCCACCTGCAGTCGAAGATGAGTTAAATATGCAGTTTTGTTTGGAAAGTTTTTTATATTTTCTCCGTGGAATATTTGTTTGTCAAAAAAAAACGGCATTAAAAAAAAACAGCAGAATGGCAGAACTAAACAAACGTTTTTTCGGGAACGTAAACGAGAGGGGTACTATAATTTGATTTATGGGGTATTGTACGAAATTAGTCGTATATAAGTAACAAAGGCGGCAATGTAGATCTTACAAATTTTCAAGCTTTAAATTATCGTATCTCGCATATTAATTATCAAGATTTAAATTATCGTATCTCGCATATTAATTATCAAGCTTTAAATTATCGTATCTCGCATATTAATTATCCAATTTACCAACTGATTACACCGGTAGTTTTCTGATTTTTCACTTTATTTTTCTGTATTCACAAAAAATATTGTGTTCCAAGCATCGACAAGAAATCACTAGAAGTTCACGTTTCCATACAAATTTTCTAAAAATATTCGCTTCCTATGGTTAATTTCATAACAACACTTATTATTAAATTCCAGCACTTAGGCTAAAACACGAAACGTGTGACGTAGATGTCTAGTGATGACGTAGATGCCTATTGATGACGTAGTGAGTGACGTAGTGGGTAACTACATGGTAGTAAGTATGGGATGTCGCTTCTCTGAAATTCTTGTTCGAAGCACAGAGATACAAGCGTTTTGGTAAATAAAAATATTGTAATTATTGTATTAAAAGAACATTCCCTCAGAAGGAAAGTAATTTTTTCATCATTTTCGCCTTCCTTTTTTAAACAGTGTGTTGAATAAATTATTTAAACTCTTAGTAATTTATATTGACATATTATTTCTTTTCACAGTATGCCTACATACATACAAGCACATTTTTGAAAGTAGTAGTAGTTGTAGTAACTGTGAAGTGTATGATTATTCTTAATGCAGTTAAAATCGAGTGTTTCTGTACTTTATTTTACATTATTTAAAAAAATGCCATTATGGGCATAGACATAGAAGATAAAAAAAATTATTACAGTCGCAATAATTTTACAATTATTAACATAATTAATTTATGACCAAATGGCGGACTTATGACTCTTGGGTTGAATTTGTCAAAAAGTATTTATACACATTAAAAATGTTTTTTAATGACATTTGTAATGCCCAGATTCAGCTCTGTAAATGTTTCAGGAAGTACCCGCATCCCAGCACCAAACTATGGTTGCTACCCAGCGCCGTTTTATTACCAAATCTGAATGATATAATAAGGCTCGACATGAAATAAGGCACGGTAAACACATGCTGTAGGCTGCATTGTTGGTTAACCTCAAAATGTTGATTATTTCGCAGACAACGAGTTCAATTGTGTAGGTAAGATTTGTCGGGAAAATAAAGTGATCAAGTGACAAAATAAGTTTACATGTCTTGTGTTAGGTAAACCATGTTCAAATCAAGAATTCCGAACATGTAACATAACTCAGTAGTCTGTAGAAACTAATAATAAAGACTGTTACTTTTCTTTATCGCACTCAATGGTACAGAGGGCACTGCAGCAGTGCAGTGAATTTTTATCACCTTAAAATTTGTCAATTTTGAGTTATACTCATGTTGAGATTTTTTAAAATTAGTTGACAGTACCACAACTGAAAAACTGATCAATGAACTTAGAAAATAAAAATCTCGCCATGCTCTGCAATTATTGTTTTATTGTTATTGTTTTATCACTTAAAACTCGAATATAATACTGACCGATATCCTCAAATATGCAAAAAACATCACTATCTTTAATAAAGCGTCGTGAAATAGCCGATATAGTTTTCCTATCAAAAATAGCATCTGGAGCAATAGACTCTCCGGAACTACTATCAAAACTTTCCAAAGATATTCCCCGTAAAACCCTTCGTAACAACCCTCTCCTTTATACCCCTCTGGTACATACTAACTATAAAAAAAACTCGTATATATGGCGAGCCTCTAATAACTTTAATAAAATATCTAAAACATTGAATATAGATTTACTTGAGAATAACCATGGTGATGACCGGCGTTTGCTTTCCGAGTGATATCACAATTTGTTGAGTCAGCATTTTTTTTCTTCTTCTTTCTTTTCTAACTTTTGACTCAATTTTTAATAGTAATCTTACGATGAAAATATTTTTCTTTATTTTTTACCTATTTTTGTTACTACCTGTGAAAACCTCTAATTGGTCTACTCTGTTTTCTTTTAATAAGGTTTATTAGACTGTTGGTTTTCCTATAAATAAATTAAATATTCAACATAAAAACGCTTGTAATAAAGATAAAAATAAATTATTTAGTGTCATTGATGTTTTAAAGGTGCTTTATATTATTAGGATTTTTTAAGATAACGATAATTAACACGAAGCCCCTTATATTTGCCGTTAATAAAAATTAATTCAGTATTCAAAATTTTAGACATGTTCTTTGTCGGTTGTTTATTCAGCGCGTAGTACAAAAATGGCTGTGTATGATGAAACATAAATCACAAATCTATCGATCCAATCAGTTTGTTAATCGCAATAATTACAACTTTTACTAACAGAATTTTGAGCTAGTCCAAATACTTGTAGATAAAAACTGTATTTTACCCTTACATTAAATTACAATACCTAATTGACATCTCAACAAAGGCGAGAATTATGGAAGGGAATATGGATATCTAGACGTTTACACGGCTTACCAGTCATCGGCTGTCATAAGCCCTGTAAACGCATATATATTCATATTCCCTGCCAAACTTCTCGCCTCTTTTGAGATGTCTATGAGGAATTCCGTCCCAACCCGGAATCAAATTAAAATGTTTTCGTGTAGACGCAAATATTTAAAAATTTTGATAATGAGTCATGCTTTTTCATGTGTGGAGCCGGCGTTTATCGATTTATTAGACGTTGTCACGTCAAAAAAAATAATTGAAAACAGTGGCATTGCTAATTGTAATTTAATGTTAGTCCGTAATGGGTGATATCCAGTTTTTGTCTTCAAGTATTTGGACTCACTCAAAATGTTGCTCACTCACTGAAAAAAATATATACATGGTGTAACAAAACTCGTAGTACAACCCGAAAACTTGTAGATCTACATCATATTTGGAGTCGAATGTGTAATATGCCTTTTGAATCCAGGTTGAATTTTTTTTCTTCTTCTTTCACATAAAATCTTTCATTAGTACCTACCGCAGATTAAGTAAAATAGCATGAATTTTTATTAAAATGAGGTTTCTTATTTTGTTTTCTTTACGAATAATATTAACTTGAATAAATAAATAATATTTGTAAAAAATTATCGAAAAAAAATCGACTCAAAAACTATGGGTCAAATCTAAAAATTTTATTCAACCAAATCGACTCCAAATATGATGTAGATTCACTGGTTTCCCGCTTGTACATCGAGTTTTGTTCCACGGTGGCGACCGACGAAACCACATAAATGGGCAGCAAGCTTCGAAAAAGAATTTCAGAGAAGTGGCATACCGTACTTGAAAAATACTACCGTGCCTAGTGACAACTAGTGACCCACTGTGTCATTAACTACGTCGTCACTAAGGCATCTACGTCATCACTAGACATCTACGTCACACGTTTCAAAGTGTGAGTGTACGCTGGAGTTTTGAGACGGTGGAATTTCTCACAAAAATCTCAGAAATCAACATCTGTAATCTGTACGTGTGATGATGAAACCTCCCAAGATGTCCCCCACCTGTTGATGCATTGTCCCCTTTCCAGCTTCGAAAGAATGCAGTTGTAGGCGCGATGCAGAAAACAAGGTGAAGATCTACAGGACATCCAATCCGTGATAAGTCACAAAATATCTACTATCACAAGAGGTGGTATCATACATGATAAATAGAGAGTTAAAAAAAGAAAAAAAAGTGTCTGTATTGAAGGCTAGGTTAAGAAAATATATTACAAGTAATATTAAATAATTAGTTGAAGGTTTTTCTATTTGCACAAAATAATAAAGTGTTTATATTAGGACATACCTAAAAAAATTGGTATGTACTACTTTAAGATCAAATAAATAATAAAATAAATAAATAAAAATAGTTAAGGAAATTAATAAAAGCAGGACACAGAATGTTACAAATAAGTTAATCGGAAGACCATTGATGTCCATCAAGACGGTGGAATTTGATAATAAGTGGTGTTATGAAATTAACCCTAGGAAGTGCATATTTTTAGAAAATTTGTATGGAAACGCCTCTTCTAGTAATTTTTTTTTCTAAGGCTGCAAGCAATAATTTTTTTTTACTGGAAGTCCACATGTTTGGTGAAAAATCTATATTACGAGTAAGTCCCAAATCGCTAAAATATCGCGTAAAGAAAAAAAACGGACACGAGACGATCGTCATATGTGATCGTACTTGTGATATGTATGTAACTACTAAATGAAATTTTCGAAATAGATAAGACGTTATAAAGTTTTTTAGAAATAAAAAAATATATATGTACGTATAATGTACCGCTAAAGATATCGTAATTGTCATGGGTAGGTAGGTACCTACGTAACTCAACAAAGTTTTACAAAATAACCGCTGCTTTAACTAATGGGCTTAGTTTAGATTTCTTAATAACTATTGTGTATCCACGTACGGTTGGCATAAATTGAGTTATTGGGACATCAGTTAAATAACGTACCTAGTTTGTTCCGTAGGGTGGTTAAATACTTTCGCCTTATAAAACTGCTCTAATTCACATTATAAACTCTCTTTCCCAATGTAAACAAATTAATAACAATGGCATAATAGTGGCACAGGTGTAAAATTATAATTTTTATGCTAAGTTTGGAGAAATACTTCAAAATGTAATATGTGTATTATTATTTTTTATGTGTCCAATATAATCCATTACAAAATGTGTCCATTACAATCCAATACAAAATGTGTCCAATACAATCCAATACAAAATGTGTCCAATACAATTTAATACAAAATGTGTCCAATACGATCACATACGAAATGTGTCCTATACAATCCAATATAAAATGTGTCCAATACAATCCAATACAAAATGTGTCCAATACAATCCAATACAAAAACGCTTCGAACAAGAATTTCTGAAAAGTGACATTCCACACTAGAAATATACTACCGTGTCTAGTGTCTAGTTGCCCACTTCGACTGCGAGACTCACTACGTCATCAATAGACATCTACGTCATCACTAGACATCTAGACACATTGTCCTAAGTGCTGCAGTATTTAGACGATGGAATTTAGACGATGGCTCCTCCTCCAAAAGCTCTCTGCGACCCGGAGTACGCTGATGAAGCCGTCATTATTGACGACTCAGTCGGGGGCCATCTGGTTATTATTGATAGGCTAAATTGGCACTCCACGTGCATGGGCTTAAAAATCAACACTGATAAAACCCATGTCATTCGTGTCAAGATGCCCAAATCCCCCTGGCTTTGTCGGGACAAGTCATCGAAAGAGTCGAGAGCTTCAATACCTGGAAGCGTACATGACAGAAAAACGGCAGAATTCAGAAAGAACTGGGAGTGCGGTTTGGCGTAGCGGGCGCCGCATTCAACAGTATGAAAGCTGTCTGGAGATCGGATGTTTACTGGTTAAAACAAATTCCGCCTGAATCAAACCTGTACTCTTCTGTGGCTGCGAATCAGAAGTGAGGCAACAGATACAGCAACCCTTAGTATCTACTGTTATCCGGCGAAGGCGTTTCGGCTGGCTAGGCCATATACTACGTATGCCGAGGATATATCAGAGAGATTTAACCGACTACCGTCATACTATACGCGTCCCAACTGCGATGTAGATACGTTGGTGATTGCAGTGCAAGTACCCGATCACCTATTTAGTATGATAAACCAAAATTTCATTTGGGGGCTTCCTTCAAATAATCACTACTGTGATTACCAACGTATCGGCTTATGATTCTTTTTTTAAGTCAATCGGTACAGTTTATGATCATTTACAGGTAAGTCATAAACGCGTGATGAATATTTAATCGACATTTGCAAGTACATGATAGTATTTATACATAGCTCACCATACAAAAGACACTTAATTGGTTTATTTTTAGTATTGTTATTATGTCATGTTGTTAATTTTATATATTTATATAAACGCGTAGGTACCTATTTATCATTTTCTACATATTTTATTTTACGTGAATTATTTTTTCACCAAATAATCTGGCATTTGCGTCATGCGATCTTAATAAAACCCATTAATTTATTTGATACAAAAGGAAAGCTTGGCAAAATTCCACCAAACTTCAAGAGTGCTTAGGAGTAAGGTATATAAATAAATACATAAAAATGTTTCTAAGACTTTAAAACGTTCTTTGTTTTGGACTTTTGAGCATTATTTTGATCGTTGTTTCATTTTTATTTTACTTAACCGGTAGGAAAAACGGGAGGAGACGGCAGGGAGACGGCAGGGAGACGGCAGGGAGACGGCAGGGGGAGGCCTATGTCCAGCAGTGGACCTCGACGGGCTGAAGTGATGATAGGTAGTATGATGGTAAAATGTAGTTATAATTGAAACAGTTTACCATTAAAACATTTGTTTTTTTTAGATTTCTCTGTAATTATACTAATTTTGTAGGATTTTGTAGGATAGTGTTCTCCTCTATGGCTGCGAATCATGGCACCTAACCAGGGCCCAAAATAGGAGACTACTAAGTTTCGACAATAGGTGTCTTAGACGAATATTAGGTGTTCGCTGGTTTGACTTTGTAAGAAGCACAGATCTGAGGCAACGGACGCAGCTACCCTTGGTATATACTGTCATCCGGCGTAGGCGTTTCGGCTGGCTAGGCCATATACTACGTATGCCTCCCAAGAGCCTTAACCATGCTTGCCTTTTTTACAAGGCACAAGGTTCTCGGCGTCCTGGACGTCCGCTGTTGACAATATGTCGGCAGTTTGCATCAGAACTGTGGGACGTGGACCTGACCTGGGAGGATGCGGATATGGTATGATGATGATGATTATGTAGTGTAATAATAATAATAAAACTACTTTACGGATACCTACCTAGATTTGAATTATAAAAATATTTTCATGTGCCTATATCTCTATACGATGAAAATTCAAAAGTTTACGTGACGCTTTTTTTAAAATGAACAAAAAAAATTATAAATAAAATGTATAATATTATTTTGTAAAAGCCTTATGGGCGTTTAAACAAAATAAAATAAATAAATAAATAGCTTAACATTTTATCAACTCCCAAAACTTGGACGACGCAAATGATTAACAGATCACATTCAAACAATTTCACTCTTTTATTTTCTATTTTTTATTCAAACGCATTCAGCTGCCATTCCTTATAACAGGCGCAAAAAATCGTAACGTATTTTCTGACATTAAATATAACCAGTTATAAAAACTATATATTTTTTAATATTTGGAAAAAATATTTTCAGTTATGAAATTTATTCAGATTATGGTCCCAAAATCGATTTCAGATATTATAAATACCTAACCTGATAAAACGATGAATTAAAATGTTAATGAATTCTTCTTGTTTATTTACTGAGTAAGTTTTTCTTTCAACAAATTTTTTTTCTACGAAAGCACATATTAACACATAAAAAAATATAAACAATTATGAATTAAAAAATATATAATGATTGGTTACTATACAGCAAAAGACATGACGTTAATTTACAACCAGTTTTCCACGTTTCTTTATCCGAATAATGGTCATCCAAAAGTGTGTCAGTGGATCCATTAAATGTACGAAATTATGCTTCACAGACCATAATAGTTCAGGGATCGAAAACCGAAGAATTGCGGTCAAAATCAGACACTTAGGTGACGGAAAATGTGAAAATATTTCTTGTAGAATGCTTGTTCCATAATAAAACTATGAATCACATGTTTTGTTTTCCATTACCTACCTTATTATTAAATTATTATTTGTCAACGTAAAGACTCACTTTTGAGACAGTTATTAAGAGGAATTAATTGAATAAAAACTCTTTTTTCTTTTCACGTTTATTTTTCAACGCGTATTTCTTTACATAGGAGTGCGACAGGGTTGCGTCCTTGCCCCATTTATGTTTATAATCCTCACGGATTTTATCCTGAGGATTGAGGATGTCAATTCCACCAGAACGAGGAATGGAATCCACAAACTGCCGAGGCAGTTTGTGGATTTCATATGCTCCACATAGGGAGCGGATATGGTATGATGATGATGATGATTTCTTTTCTAGGGATGAATTATAATAAATTGTGACGAAAAATACGTTGGCAGATTTTTTTATTTTTTATGAATTATGTAATTAATTTATTATTATTATTTAATGGTGATTACCCATTTACTAATATTCTTAGTTATATATGTGGGCTCAGTTAGCATAATAAGCAATCTTATTGATAATAATGAATAGTGGAATAACATGAAAATAATATTTTTTCTTCTAGTTTATCTTCTTTTAAGTCCGCATCGTAGCATAGGTGCATTTGACTACCATGCATGAGATAAGGGATCTATTCCCGTAGGGGTCAAAATAAAATATTTATTTAAATGTGATTTTCATATTAACATTTTATGGACTGGTACTGAGGCGTAAGACTGATCAACCTTCCTTCATGTAATAAAACGATCAAGATACACTGCATTTGGTGTAACAACGCAGTGCCCTATGCACCATTGGGTTCGGATAAGGGAAAGTAGTGGTAGTAGTAAATTATATTCTATTTTATTTGTATACCACAAAAATTGGTCCAATTCTTAAAGAAATACAATTGTTCTTTGTTATATATCAACTGATTGCTGAACGCCTACATATTTACCATAAAGAGGTTAAGTATTAATTCAAGTTCCGAAACTTAAATCCTATCCAACATCAGAGAGAGGTAATAATCGCTCTTTTCAAAACAAATATACTGTCATTAATAAAACACCGTCTTTTAGTTTTGACAAAACTATATACCCTCAGTGACTGATATTTAGTAATTACTAACTAACTATAATTGGGTTCTTCCCGATTTTTTACT
The DNA here is from genome assembly GCA_022494985.1 of Micrasema minimum. Taxonomy (NCBI): domain Eukaryota; kingdom Metazoa; phylum Arthropoda; class Insecta; order Trichoptera; family Brachycentridae; genus Micrasema; species Micrasema minimum. The sequence continues at coordinate 18,063 of JAGVSP010000769.1, forward strand.
TTTTATTAAAAAAAAATGTTTGAAAAATTACAATATAAAGGGATTTTTTAATTTTTTTTTACGATGTCATGAATTTTCTAGCGCGGTTTGAAATAACACTTTTTCAAATCGCTCGCAAAATCCTCCATTTGGCGCGCATGCGGTGTGACGTCACAGCAATATAGGCGCTCACTACGGAATGAATTTCATTCCTTTCACGGTAGACGGGTATGACGTCATCAGCCAATAACGGGCGTTAAAAATCATTCGTATTTTCGTGTTTTGTATAAATTCGTATAAATGAAAACAAATTTTTGATCATTGTGTTTTATATCGTTGGAATTGTAAAAATATACTTTAAATATTCATAACGTTTTATGATATTTTTGTTCTTCCCGAAGAACCCTATTGAAATGCATGTCCACCAAGAAATGTTAATAGAAAATGTCGATCTAATAAATATAAAGGTTGGCAACCTCCTCAACAGTCAGTCGGCTCTGCGCAGCGCCAACAGTTCGCCCAAACTCCCTGCCTTACTTTCACCTGACATATTACTTCTTATTATAATATGATTCCGTTGAGTCAGACCCGAGAGATACGTAATTCGTTTTGCAAGACTGGTGCGGTAGGCGAGAAGAAGAGAGTACACACAAATATACACAATTATATCAATCACGTAACACTCATTAACTACATGTGCATTTCGCCATTTTGTGCAATAACCTATTTTCGTACAAACAGTCTGACAAACTGGGCTAATAGACAACTATGGATTAACCAACTTTCGTTCATTTTGCAGGAGATTTATTCTTTTTTACTAATGCGGACGGGACACCCTAAATATGTACATTTTTTAAACGCGATTGTAAGTTACTATCGTATGTTCGCTCACAAGAAATCGTATATATTGTAGATAATAATGGAAATATGTTATTTGTTTTTTACGTTTTTAAAAGCTTACAATATACCAATATCTACGTAAACGATTCTGTAAAAAAACATTAACTGTCGGCCATACAGTTTTCGTTTCAGAATGCACAGAAAAATGTATAGTTTACTGTCCCTTATAAAGCTAGCTTAAGCTATAAAACATACCTCGAATACTACAAACTACACCTATTAATCTCCCTTGCCCGCACCCAACGGTGAATACACTGCACTGCATTGATACAGCAGTGAATCTTGGTCATTTGTAACATAAAGGCAAGATGATCAGTCTTACGCTTCAGAACTCAAAGATTTTATGTTAAAAAAATACATTTAAGTAAATATTTCATATTGATCTCATCGGGAATCGAACCCACGACCTCATGCATGGCAACTCAACGCACTGACCACTGAACCTCGAGGTGAAGTTGTATTTTTAAGGGTGCATATTTTATTGGCATTTTATGGCATTGGCATACGCGTTGAAAGAAATACTGATGTTTATCACCATAGATTTATATTTAAATAAGAATTGAAAATGAAAAAACGTTCTTAGAAATGATTCCAGAAAACATGGAATTATTTTTTATCAAAATCTTTAAAAGAGTTGGTCAGGCATCTTTTGAAATTTAAGTAGGTACTCGTATATACTCTACACAATGAAAAAGATTTTTATCTTTATATTTTAGGAGAAATAAAAATAGGAAGCCAAAATAAACGGTCTGTGAAAGGCTTCACCGACTCACTTCCACTTGTGTGCTTACACAATACTCCAGTTAACCGAGTCAAGCCCTACATAATCTCAAAGTAGGTTAATATGAAAATATTGCTCAAAAATAATAATTTGGTATTTTGTATTTTTTTAAAAATATTTTGTAATATATTAAATTAACCGTGTTATGTCATTACTAGAATATATTTTTGAGTTTGTTCAATGCACTTACTTTTTTAAAATTATTATTATGGAGATATATGTACAACATAAAATTTTGTAGTAGGTACTTACTTTTTTTATGTATTTAAGGAACGGGATATAAAAAATAAAACCATTGCTTCCCGAATATAATACAATTTATTCGTTTGAAAATGCCACTTAGAGTGTAGTAAATGGCAAAAATAAAAACTATATGTAAATACGACAAAACATTGAAAATGCCACTAAGATTTATATTATGCAAATGCATGTTTTAATTAGTTTGATTGAAAGTATACAAGTATATTATTTCGTTCTGAAAAATGCAGTAGTGTTGTTTAGTAAATAAATCTGTAAAATTATGGTGAATGTAACTTAGAACTATAAATACAAGATAATATATGTTACAATACATTACAAAAGGAACCAAATTAATATTTGGTATTTTGAGTAACCTTAGTTTTTTATTGGCGACTCTGATGCCAACTTTAAAAATCACTATTCATACGATACATATATACCTACGATAATAATTACTTATAATCGTTTTGGAACCTAATGAACTATTTTTCGTTAGTTGGTGGGTTGAAGAAATCCCAATGGTGGTGATGTACAGTTCTACCATCTCCTACTCCAAGCATTATCAAACCGGCAATCATTACCAAAAATATAACAAGAGCCATTTGTACATCTTTCTTATCTTCTCCACCCCCAAAGTGAGAAGTTATGTAAGATAGGATATGCCTGATAGTCCTAGTGACAGAATTTTGACAAGCACGGAACAGTTGAATAGATAGTTCAGAAACCGATGGTTCGCCACTAGTCCGGCTTGGAGGTGGTGCTCTTCTACTGACTGGCCGACTATATTCATCATCTGAACTGGAAACTGGTTCTCTCTTGTGTCTTCTACGTCGCGATGGTGCAGCCGGCAAATCTGGATCCGAAATTTCATCATGGTGTCTCTCCGATGGATTTCGTAACCTATAAAATGATCCTGGTGGTATTGAGTACTCGGGATAATAAGCTAATGGGTATATGGATGGATGGATCTGTGGCAAAGGTGGTCTTTCTGGAAGAGGTTCTGAAGGAGGAAGAGGAGCTGTAATTGTCTCGTTTACTGGGAGTGGTGCAACATCTGCAGAAGTTTGGTTCAACTGACTTGAAACTTCTTTTTGGATAACATCCTCCGTATAAATCGGAGGATCTTGTATTTGTTGAGTCTCAGTTTGTGTTTCTTGATTTATATCTGACCGACTGATTACTGGTAATTCCTGTAGGGCTTCATTAACTGCAGGAGCCATTTGAGCAAATTTTTGTAATATTTCTTCTATTACACCAGGCGCTAATTCAATACCTCTTACAAATATATGACCTGATTTGGAATTTATATCAGAAACTTGTAGAGAAAGGCCTTCTATTTCAGACACTAGAATTTTGCTAGCTTGCAGCTCAGATACATTTAACCTTTCTACGTCTAAGTCCGAAACCTGCAAACGACGTGTTCTTAAAACGTCAACATCCCCATTATTGTCTGATAAAAGTGTTCTCAAATCAGTTTCCATTTTTATATCATCGTCACTTACAACTAATGGTTTCGTATCTCCGTCTTCTGCGTTCATTTTCTCTACTTGCGTATTCGATGCAACATCTGATACTATCGAAGGAGTCCAATTTTGTGCGTTCAAAGGCAAAGTAGCAGTTGGGTACATACGGTGGACAGGAACAAATTGTTCAACTTCAGTTTCATTTAATTGATCATCAATTGGTCGTACAGTAAGAGAAGCTTCAGTTACTAATTCATCTCGTTCATTGATTCTAGTTGGACTTGATACCCTTCGTTCAATTAATATAGCTGTAGGGGACATTCTTCCTAAAGGAGTTTTTGGTCTTTCGATGGGAGTCCTTGGTTTACTAGCTCTTGAATTTGGTCTTGATGATTCTCGGAACCTTTGTAAACCTTTAGAAAAAATTTCTACATCGATAGAGTTTTCTTCAAGATCTTCTTTTTCATCTTTATCATGCAAATCTTGCAACGTTTCAGGAAGGCAATCAAATTGATCATTTAAAGGTTCATCCATCCCAAGGTCATAGTCAAAATCATCTGGTAATGGATCTGTTTGTGTAGAAACTTCAATTTCAATAACTTCTTCTTGATCATACATACCTAAAGTTTCATTATCTTCCAAATTTTCAGGAATATTTTTCTCTACATTTTTAAAAATTATTGCATTATCGATTAACGTATCTGATTCCAATGTATGACTATTGTCTTTTATTTCATCAATCAAAAATTCATTATATTTTTCTGACGTTGTTTGAAATAACTCTCCGTCATCTTTTGCTTCAAAACAAATCTTTCTTCTTCTTTGGTCCTCGGGGTGGTCTTGGTGGTGCCGGTAACGGTCTATCTTTCATTTTGCTAATAATTTCACCAGATTTTAAGTCCTTTTGGTTATCTTGATCTTCGTCGTCAATTTCTACGTATTGTGTGACATCTGTACTTGAATTAGTATTATTTTTCAATTCATTTTCAGATGTAAGACTGGTAGTAGACTTTTTGCGAGGAGGTCTTGATGGTCCTAGAGTACTGTAATTTCTTGAAGGTCTTCTTGGGGGAGGAGATTCCTTTAAAGCTCGAGGTACAGTAAAGAATTGTCTATCTCCGCTTAAACTTTTGGCAGATCTGTGTCGACGCATTGGTGCTGGGGGTCGAGGCGGAGGTTCACTTTTCTTCTGCAGTAAGTTCTTATCTACTATTGCGTAACCAGGTCCATCATCTACATCATCCATGAAATCAGAGTCAGTTGCTGCTAGTTGTGTGTGGGAATCCAATATGATAGATTCGGCTCCTCTAGATGTCCGATCATCATCCCCTACGGAAGTAGTACGCGAACCCCTAGAACGAGATCGCGCCCTTCGCGGGAGTGCTGGAGCATCCTCCATATCAACTTCGTTAGGGATGATATGCTCTATCCGATGAACGATAACCTATAAACAAATTATAAAATAGGGGTCATTAAGTATATTTAATCATCACATCATTCCATTCCAGTTCGCATGTGGATTTTTCTATGCGATTTGGAAAATATGTTTACAATCTCACAATCGTACTCGTATCAAATGTTTTTAACGAAAACATTATTTTTTTTTAAAAATAATTTGTCCACCTCATGTGTAGTGGTTAGCGCGTTGTGCTACTATTCATGAAGTTGCGGTTCGATTCCAATAAGGGTATAAAATATTTATTTATACGTATTTTCAAAATGTTTTATATGTTCCTTGGACTGGCTCTTAAGCGTAAGATTGATCGATTAATCTTGCCTTCATGAAATGTCCCAAAATGAGTTTTTATAACTCCTGGGATTATAATACATGTATGTTTTATAAGAATTTTTTTAAGAAATAAAAAAATAAAAAATAAATAAATAATCTCACATTTTTTCAGAACCATAACTTTTCTAACATTCACTATACACAGGTGAGTGCTTGAAAATCTTGTTTATTAAGGAGGTACTCTTCTAAATTTTAGAGAAGCAAAATTGACAATCACTTCAAAGTCTACGTCTTTGAGCAAATCACTGGACATGTAAATCAAATTTATCCTTAAGGTTAATAGTAAAATCATTAACCGAAGCAAACTAATTAGTTGGTTATTGGTTGGTGGTCTGAATAAAACTTGAGAGCCCCGTGGAAAGGTCCTAGGCACTTGCCAAGAGTGCCTAGTGGAAAAGAGGGGCCTGACTATACTGAATATGAAAATTGATAATTTTGGATTTGTGCCACTGTGATCGCTCATGTACAAAATAACCAGTCTTTTATTAAAAAAAGATTCTAAGAAATGTTTATTGCAAATATTTCTTTAAACTGTATTATGTTTAAGTAAGTTCGTTAGGACTTTGTATTATATAGAGAATATATATATATATAAAATTTTTTTTGGTTTTATTTCAAAAATATTATTATGGCTCCGAACCTTTGCAATTCGAGAAAAAATATAGTAATGACGTAGGGATGAAATAAACTAGCGATTAGCCAAATGAAAGTAAACTAATTTCTTATTAACAATGCAACAACAAAAAATTACCTCTTTTGAAGCAGTTTTCTCTTCATTAGAAATTGGCTCATTCCATTCATCGCGATCAAATACATCGTTAGCAAAGGATCCACTTTCGGAGTAGTTAAAGTCTTTGGGATTTTTCCTTCGTCTTTTAGGGATCATGGGTACTTCACGTGTTTGTTCCATTTCATTTTCGTATTCATTCAAGTTCTCCAGCATATCTGGTTCCTTAAAAGAGCTTGTAAATACGTGTTTCCGGATGTTTTCGACATTTTTATCACCATCTGAAGATTTAACAGCAGAGTCGCCAAAACTTACTGGAGGTGAAATTTCTTCAAGTTTTACGTTTTGCAGTTGTACAATATTCTCTAAATGAGTTGAATCGTAGGAGATTTTTTCAGGATCAACAGCCAAAGCTTTAAGTTTTTTAGCACGAGTGACGGTCGAACGGGAGGAAATGTGTAATATCCGTCATCATTTTCAGCCATTGACTCATTATGATTAATTATCTGCATCATAACCAATATGATCTTCATTCTCATCGTCATTATTATATTTATAATATTCTAGATTTTCATTACTCTCCAAATTTATATTGTGATTATTATTGCTCTCAACCCTGTTGTACCTGTTTCCAGTGTCTAGTTGACTTAAAGCATTCACAGGTGATCTGAATGCATCTCTGATTTCATCACTTAGATATTTACCAACCTCAATATTATCTTGGGATATACCTTTTTGGCGCAAAAAGAACTCATCGTTATCTATTTCTTCCAACACTCCTCTACGATGTTTTCCAGTTGAAGCCGCAGATGATTCGTCGTCCTCTGTAACTCTAGAATCATCTAAATTTTCATTAGATTCGTTACCAGGTAGTATGTGTGGTAATGAACTTCCATGCTCGAGCTTTTGTACATTATTTCGTTCCATTTTATTCCAAATTTCTTGATTTTCTAATACAGCTCTAGGTGTATTACTGTGTAAAGTGTTAATACCATCGGCTTCTTGTTGCATTTCTCGATAATCTTTGTCAACTTGAGCTAATTTTGATTCAAAATCTGTGTCTTTATTATAAACATAGTCCAATGGTAAACCGTATTGTCTGGGTTCATCGTCAGTTTTGGAACTTGCGTGCTCCCATTGAGATGCAACAACTTGTTGACGATCTCTAGTAGTTCTAGGAACGGTGGCAAATCCTGGTGGCGGAGTTCCCGGTCTTTCCACTTTGTCTCGACTCTCTTTTTTGTTTCTACCAAAAATACGCGGGTACGTTCGAAAATCAAAGTCCAGCATATGTTTTTTAGAACCAGAAGTAGACTCGGTCGATTCATCGTCATTATTCTTTGTCCTTCTATTTTTGTCTTTATTTCGGTTAAACGTCGAAAAATTGAATTTTGCTCTATCAGGCAACTTAAATTTAGACTTATCGGGCATTGAAAATTTCGGCCTGTCAGGGAAATTAAATTTAGGTCTATCTGGTAAATTTATTTTGGGTCTATCCGGTAAGCGAAATTTCGACTTATCTGGAAAATTTATTTTTGGACGTTCCGGAAAGTTAAATTTAGGTCTTTCTGGCATGTTGAATTTTGGACGTTCTGGCATTGTAAATTTTGGCCTCTCAGGCATGGTGAATTTTGGTTTTTCAGGCATGTTGATCTTTGGTCTTTCGAATTTCGGACGTTCAGGCATGTGAAACTGGGGTTTTTTAATTGTTTTTAATTTGGTTTTTAGTTTTCCTGCCTGCGACTTAATTTTACCTGTCTGTGATCTGATTCGTTGTTGTAGTTTAGCTGTTTCGAGGGCGACTGAAGACTTTTTTCTGTTTTCCCTTTTTAGGGGCAAATCTTCTAGGGCAGAGGAATCAACTTGACTGGTGCTGATTTCGCAATCAGTTCTAGATTCAGTGGTGGTTGGAGTGCTGACGAAGAACCTGTCTTCAATCTGTCTCTGTTGAAGCATGGCCTCGTGCTCTGGATCGTGCTCTCCGTCCGTTGCGGAAAACGCTTCATTGTCCTCCTCGTGTCCTAGGAACTGCCTCTCCTGAGAAGTGGTGCTGGATATATCGTCCACTTCTCTCGCCCACCCACTAGCCTCCCCAACAGCGCAAACTCCAACGTCGTTGCCCTCCGCGGGTTTACAAATAGGTTCGTACTCATGATCGTCACTAGAATAAGTAAAATATGCCAAATTAATTATGTTCGACAAGTAAAATATATAAGTTTTAATTTTTCTGGAATAAGGTGACCTAAAATACAAAAAAGTAATGTCGATGAGCCGAGAAATTTACATGATTGAAATAAAAGCACCATGTCATCTATAATTTATAAGAATAATCAATTGAAATACATGTCAATGTTGTTTTTTTTAAACCAAAAGGAAATGTAAAAAATAGGACAAGTTATTAACTATGTTACGCGTACTTTACATGAGTCAGAAAACAAGATACCGTTCAGTTTGCAAACTGCCTCGTGTAATTTTTTTAATTTTTCGATAGAGATAAAAAAACATACATATTAAGCGTGCCTTTTGACAGACAACAGTTTTCATAACAAGAAACTGGCCAGACCCATGTAAAGTGCGCTTTAGCATAAAGGACATAAACACTCAATTATAGTTATTTAACCGCACAATATGAAAAACAATCGGTGTGGAATTTAATCTTATTACATTAATAAAATAATTAATTAATAACAAAAAAAATATAAGTGAATTGAATGAACCAGTAATAAAACAATTCAAAAATATTCAAGTAATAGAAAAAACTGTTTTGTAGGTGTTGTTAAATTATATACCTACTTTCATACAAATTTAAAATATTGTTGTAAATATAATAAATTGTTTTATTAATAGTTGAATTTGAGAGTAGATATGTATTATTGTTGGTATTATCATAATCACAAACAACAATGCTATGTTGTGGAGAAATGTGATTAATGTGCATACTATTGCAGAAATTAGGAGTAACACTTTAAAAAATAACTTTTTTGGCAATAGAAAACAACTTCATAAAAAAATATTAGTCTAATTTAATGTTTCATACAATATTTTGATTTGCCTGTGAATATTCTAATTGCCAGTGAGAGATATTCACAAGAAAAAAATGATTTACATGTGCAATACCTTAAATAAATAAATATTCGCTAAATGACCACAAATTGTAAAAAGTCGTTTTAAAAAAAACAGTAAGTTAGACCAATACAAAACGATTAGCAATGTAATATATAAATATGTTTTATGAAACATTAATGCTTCACAAGAGATGAGCAGTATATTTTGGTTATTCTTTCGCGGTATGAGGTTCAATATAAATATAATACAATTTAACTACATTCAAATGGTATTTAAATTCGCATTGCAAATTAATAATTTAACTCACAAATAATTCAAGTTCATATTGTGTTAGAAAAACAATCAATCACGTGGGTGTAATACAGAAATACAAAATGGCTGAATTTCAAGCACATTGGGTAGTGAAAAAAAAATTAATGTTTCAAATACCAATGTTATGTATTTGATTAGAAAAATATTTCAATATTGGCCTAATTTTTTATTATTTCTAATTTCTGAATTTCGTTCGTCGAGTAGTAAAACCGATCATGTAACTTGTCCACAAGGAAACTAAATTTGGAAAGTTAACCTTGCTTATAACCGTAGGCCACTGTATTCTTGCCAAGATTTAAAATATTTTTTCAATGCTATGGAAATCATGGAAAAATATTGGATTTGTACTAATTGCGTACACGTGTTATCCTCATGATGCATCAGCAACATGATAATAATCATTAAGTATTTTAAAGGCATGAACATAAATACACGATGACATGTGGCGTGAAATAATCGCATCAACTGAATGGAGGCAACGCAACTGTCAGCAACAGGCGGGCGTCGGCGTAGCGGCGCGGCGGGCGACCCGTGCGGCAGGTTATGTAAGGCGCGGTGCGACAGTTATAGCTCGAGCTCCGGCATCCACAGCATCCCACATAGTGTCTGTTCTATTCTTACATCCGAAATAACAAATCGCAAACGCTGGACGATAAAACACCGGACATTTATCAGGCTAATTTTCCAATCAAAACGCATTAAAAAATATCAATTTGTTTGTTTATTATCAGCAGCTGGAACGCATGTGGGAAATTCGTACCTGAAAACGGTTAATCACTGACCTTTGTAAACGAACCCCGTCGCTAGTTCGCGAGATGGGCCTAGATCCAGGGTGGTTTGGGCGCTCTGGCAGGTAGGAGTCACTCTGAAAGAACTGGCAGCCGCAGCGGACTTCTCTGGAGGCCACGGGCACGCTGCCCTCGCGCGAGGGGTACAGCGGCACGCGGCTCGGGGCGCCGCCCTCGGAGGTCCACCGCCGCAGGGTGCTCATGGCGCCTGGTCGCCTAGCCGCCTGCACCGCGACAAGTGCCACCACACTAGACCCCCCCTGCCCTGTCCTCTAGCGCGACAATTCTAATTCCGGCCGAAGGCAGCGGTATTATTGGGTTCTTAGCGCTAGATAATGTTTCGCCCCACTGCTGTGCCGCTTTGTAATTTACAAACATACATGCGAGCGAGTTATGGACGCACTTGATGTAAACACATTTTGCGCAAAAAATAACACATAAACATATCTCTATTCACGACCTGAAATGATGTTTGTAAATTAAGCAAATAAATATTAAGTATTATCGATAAAAATTAACTAACCTCGTTTTTGACCATAAATTTTCTTTCCCGTCGTCAGGAGAAGGATCCACGGGAGAATTGAAATGGACTCGTCTATCCAGAGTGTTAGCGTTTTCTTCCATGTCAATGTCTTGTTTTTCCGAATTCAAATGTTCTTCATCCGTAACATCGGTAATGGTTATGTTAGGAGAAATATTTTTCGGTTGATCTTGTGAATCTGATTTTTCAATATCCGGGATTTCAGTTATACCTTCAACTTCTTCTAATACTACGGCTTCGTTATGAATATCTCTAACAAGTTTATCTGGAGTCATGCTCGTGTCATACATTGCTTTTAATTTTATTAATACTATCTGAAGTTGATTCGTCGTCTTCCATAGGTTCATCAATGAATAAACTTGGATCTTTTGAATCTCCCGATTTTGTTTCTGGATCCATTGCAGTGTTTTCTTGTTTTGGTTCGTCATTCAAGTATTTAGTTTCAATCACATCTTCTTCAGAATCATCATTTTTTCCTAATTTCTCATTTATATCTTCATAAATATGTTCTTTTCTTCTCCTACTTGAAGGAGAAACATCCATTTCAGTTATTTCAAATGTGTTGTTAGCTGGTGGGTCATATTTAATGAATGAATTTTCGTTTGGAAGATCAGGCAGAGGAACGTTTTTTTCTTTGAGTGTTACTGAATTTTCGATATTATTTTCTTTTGGTGCATCATTTTTTTCATCATATTGCATAACTAAAGATATTTTCACTTCATCTGGTGATTCTTGATGGTCTAGTTCGGAAAATTTCAACTTTTCACGCCTTTCTAATCCAGGAGAACAATCAAGAGATATTATTTCTTGTTTATCATTCAAACCTTTCTTTTTGTGATTAAATTCTTTTTTCGGAACTGATTTTTCTCCTTTGTGTATCGTTTTATCGGCAATATGCTTAATTTTTTCCACAATTGGATGACAACATTTTGAATTTCTAGGTGAATCTTCAGCAGGTGGCTTTGGTTTTTCAGGATGTTTTCGTTTCAGTATTCCTTTTGGAGAAACTGTAATCTTAGGTTCCGTTACAGGTGCGATACTAGCGTCAGTTTTGTCTAACACGTCTTCTTCGGAATCTAAAGAAATCTCCTTGGAAAAGTTAGGGACGTGAGCAACCTGATCTTCCCCTTCTCCCAGCTTCCGGCTGCTGCCAGGAGAGGCGTCCAGCATGAGGATGCGGACGGGCTCCTCCTCGCTGGGGGTGGACATGGCTGGCGAGCGCCCCCTCTCCGAGGGTTCCCAGGAGGGCTCGCGCGAGGGCGCGCGGGATGAGCCCCTGGAGGTGGACCGCCGGGTCGGAGTGCTGTCCCGCAGTATCGTCTCCGCGGTGATGGCCTCGCCCTGCAGCGGCTCCTTGTCCAGGTGTGTCCACGGGTATCCCCCTTGTTGGCGGGACCGCTTAACGTCTTCCCACTGATAAGTTTTTATCGGCACCGGAGGCACTGATGGTTCGCGTGGTTTTTCTGGCAAAGATGATTGCATTTTTAAAAGCCGTTAAATTATTTTTTCTAAGAAAAAAACAACACCGTTACATAAATAATATTTATTTTACTTCAGGCAGTAAATATAAAAAAACCCGAATGAATTTTGAAAATATTACTTCAAATTCGAAAAACAATCATTTTTGTATTCTTATTGTTTACGCGAGGTTCTAAATAATAAACATTGAATTTAGATCACCAATTCACGATCTTTTGATGAAGATTCCGAAAAAGAAACACATTGAACGAAAACATGAAAGCACAGCGAGGGATAGGTCAACGGGAATGCATCTCTTTACCTTGTTATGAATGGACTGATCCTCGGTCCATTACGAACCATGGCTCACGAGATGTTGGACCATTTTTTGCGTTCTCAAGTGGGCACAAAACGTACAGAAATATAAGAAATACGGATTACACAGCGGATCGGCCCCCAAGTGTAGGCCGCCACCGATAGATCTTGTACTAGCACTGAGCTAAATATACCGGCCAGCTTTGCAGATGATATTCTGGGCCCGCAGCGTCACAGGAACTTTCGGACGAGACTTCCAGCTACTCCAGACTTACAGCTGCAAAATCTCTATTGAGACAACAAACCATCATCGTAATAATCAAACATTATTCATTAATATAAATGTTGATGTATTTGTACTTTTTACGAGAAAGAAACTTGATTGCTGCAGGTACACATAAATAAATCCCGTGATTACTCTATACATTAAAACCATTTTATACGATGTTTGAGAATTCAATTAAAATAAACTACATTAATATGTATATTTGTACATATAAAAAGTAGTAATCTATTTTTCATATTCGGTTCTATGTCCCTAACAAAATATTATTTGCGATTTTTATATTTTTTTCCTATTTAATTATTAAGTAAATAAATGGCAATATGTGGCCCAGTAGTAGCGTTGCGCATTTTGAAGCTTGTAATCTTCGGATCGAGTAAAACAAAATTTTCTGTAAATGCAGAAAAAAAATCATAAGACCATCGGTGTAATCCGTTTTTAAGCGGATAATTTAAATATTATTGATATCCCAACAGAGACAGAGAAACTCTGGAAACGATTGTGGATTATCTAGGCGTTTACAGGACTTATAACCTGTCATTGGCTGGGTTAAGTGGCCACTTGATGTATTACAACATTCCCCCATTCGCCCATCATCTGATAACCATAAATGACAAATTTTGTCTACAAGTATTTGTACACGTTCAAAATGTTGTTAAAAAGATTTACTGGTTAAAATATAAAAAAATTGGAGAGACATCTTCAGGCGTCTTCTAGTAAGTAATTAAGTTCGGAAAGAGCCTTACCTACACTAATAAAGTTTGATTGCCAAAAAAATGCTTAACAATCTAAATAACCAGCATAGAAATTTTCTGTAATGTGATGCGTTGTAGACGAGTTCATTATCAGTTTCAAAAATTTGTCATATATGGTTATCAGATGATGGGCGGAATGGGAAAGTTTGTAATACATCAAGTGGCCACTGAACCCAGCCAATGACAGGTCATAAGCCCCTGTAAACGCCTAGATAATCCACATTCGTTTCCAGAGTTTCTCTGTCTCTATTAGGATATCAATAATATCTGATATCAGCCCAGCATGGGTATAATCCAGTAATTTATCGTAAAGTTTGTCGGTGACTTGGCGGAGAATTGCATATCAATTTTGACAGAACCCAAACTTTAAACTATCGTATCTCGCTTCTGAATTATCCGATTTGCACAGATGGTTTAGTGAATTTTATTTTACTTTACTGCATTCACTAATAATTTTGTTTTACAAGCCTATTAAAACATGATTGTGGAATAATAAGATTACTGTAATGGGAGATATTATTGTGAACGAAATCAATTCTGGAGCCTGAACTGTTGCACTTTCAAATTTTCCTCATGTGTACATCCATAAACATGAACAGTATTCTGTACCAATGATAACAAATGTACACAGATTCTTTGTCCATTGATTTTACTTTTGAAATGAGTGAGGTAACAATGTTGTGATAGTAGAAGGGTAAGTCATAGACGTCATAAAAGTCATCTCTCAGCTGAAGTGGACATGGGCTGGATATGTGGCACGCCAGAATGAGGACCGATGAATGAAACGCCCGGTTAACTGGAGACCTAGAGCTGCAAAGAGACCAGAGAAAGACCACCAAGACGGTGGACAGACGATATAAAAAGTACTGCAGGATCCAGATGGCAGCTTGAAGCCCAGGACAGAAAGCAGTGGACCAACACGGGGAATGCCTCTATCCAGGCTCTCTTTAATTTCTTTAGTACAGCGTAAATAATATCTTACATTAATGGGTCTTTTTTATGATTACAAAAAAATCGCTTGCCTTATTGCTTAAACTTTAAAAAAAATTCAGTCAATATCACGGCCACTTGATCACACATTTTAATGCAGAGCTAAGTTTATCAATCTTTAAACAACCCATATGCAGCTTTTCGGTTGATTTCTGGGATGGGTAATGCTGTTGTAATCTTTAAAAAGTATCACAATATTAGCTGAATCACGGTTTTACCTGTATCACAATAATACTTCCCGTTATCCTACATAGATTTCTGAAATAAATTTCATAAGCCCCAGTAAAAAAAATGCTGAAAAGACTGTCCATGTTCATTATTTTTTAATTTTGGTATTTATTTTTAAAAAAATATATAGTAAATTGTATTCTAGTACCGAATTTTCTTTTCCATCCATACCATATACCATATCCGCTCCCTATGTGGAGCATATGAACTCCACAAACCACCTCCAGGCCAAGCGATCGGCCGTCAGCTCCCGTGCATCCTCCCAAGTCAAGTCCACGTCATCGATTTTCCTCGTAGAATTTTTTTTTGCAGTTAGCGGTCTTTTAGTGATAGGACGGCAGAAGGTTGGTCATGCCTAATACTCACATGGAGACATGAGAGTAGAGATTAGGTAGGAAACCTGCTCATTATCTGTTTAAGCGATTAAGCTTTACAGAAAAATAATGGAATGTCAATAAAACAAACTGTGAGCATATATTTATATTTTCAGCACTTTATAATATATTTTTTTAATGACTTCGATACATAGGAATGAATTCTTGAATATATCCCATAGTAAATAGTTGCCTAATGTTTGCGTTATAACACAGTGATTTCAAAATATTTATTTTATACAATGCACTTATTCAAATAAAAGCATGAAATAATAAAATACATTAAATGTTAGATTAAATATTTAAAAAGAATGTATTATTGATATCCCAACAGAGCCATAGAAACTCTGGAAACAAAATGTGGATTATCTAGGCGTTTACAGGGCTTATGACATGTCATCGGCTGGGTTAAGTGGCCACTTGATGTATTACAACATTCCCCATTCCACCCTTCATTTAATAACTATACATGACAAATTTTTGAAAGATCTATCTGTATGAACCAACACAGAACGTTTCGTGTGCGTTTACATTTTTCGACATTTTTTGGCATTTTTTCTTACTGGTGACATCTGTTGAGAAAGCTAAGCATTTGGCAATCTACCTTTTTGGTGTAGGCAAGATCCTTCTGGATTTAATTACTTACTGGAAGACGCCTGCATTTAAACGCATACGAAACGTTCTGTGTTGGTTTCACACTAGAGATGGGCCGACTAGTCGGCCAAGCAGATCATTGCTTTCGGTGGAGTTCGTATAGTATCGGAAATGTTCGTGGCACTTCGTTTACAGCTGAGTCTCTCGCATTTGATACGCGATCATGTCGGAACAGGTTTTTGTATATTTTGCATTTTTTTCCAGCGTTAATTTAGTTAACGCACAAGCCAGCGTGTTTTTTAAATCAAATTTCAGTACCAAAGGAAGAGTTTCTATTCATAAATTATATTAAAAAACTCTAAAACTGAATTTATAATAAAAAACTATTAATATAGGTTACGATTTCATTTCAATTACCCTATTTTTTAAGCATAGAAATACGAATAAAGTAAATATATAGTAGTTTCAAAAATTTGTCATATATAGTTGTCAGATGATAGGCGGAATGGGGAATGTTGTAGTACATTAAGTGGCCACTTAACCCAGCCGATTACAGGTCATAAGCCCTGTAAACGCCTAGATAATCCACATTTCGTTTCCAGAGTTTCTCTGGCTCTGTTGGGATATCAATAATATTTTATATATACCAGTGATTTGTTTACAAGTATTTGTACACATTCGAAATAATGTGTTTAACATATTGGCAGGTACCTATGTAAAACATCGCATCATGAATACTATTCTGAGCTTTTTTAGTTATTTATTTATTTTTAATGAGCCTTAGTCCTAAATTGTTGAAAAATGAACTGAGAAAACCAAGTTTCAGCTCAGCTCACACTGACTGACATATTTCTGTCAAAGAAACATGTTTGTATATTTTTACGATATGAATTTTTTGAAACAGTTCCAAAATTAAAGTTCGAAGGTTTTCGTAGGTTCGTAGGAAGTACCGCAATTAACTGATTTTTTAGAATTTTCAAAATAGGACTTTTTTGAGGTAGTCCAGTTTAGTATTCATTATCCGATATACTTATTACCATTAGGTACCTCATATAAATACCTAAATACATATATTGTAGGTAAAATGTAAAGCATCTTGAGATATATTAGGAGTTTCTAAAATAATTATTGCATTTTTTAATACAATATTTGACAACATTAGGGCTGGTTGGAAGATATTGCTTAAAAGCAATGAGCCCGCCCTTGTACACTTGCTATGTAATTGTACTCTTATAAATAAATAAATATTGTTTAGAGAAAATTCGCGACATTAATTGTCTTTTTTTATAAGGATTATACAATATTTAAATTAAATTTCAGCTTTGAGAGATAGGGGTGTGTTTAAAAATATAAGATTTCTTATTTGTGAAGAAATTTAAAAAGTAAAGGGGTAAATAAAAAATGTACATGTAATGTAAATTATGTACAAAAAGATTTCCATTATTTTTTTGCAAATGAGCAAGTTTTAGATATAATTAGGAAATATATGTAAAATTTTTATATTTTTATTGCATAACAATTAAAAATTACATTGATTGGTGAGTATAAAAGGGAAAAATGTGAATGAATAAAATTTTCTATTTTTTCAATATTTTCATAGTATTTGTGAGAATATATTATCTACTAATATATTCTGAGGTACGCATGTCTTCCATTTTTAGGCTTTACAAGCAATTGCAAGTAATATGTCAATCGGTTGTAAAATGTTAGTTTTACGCGTTGCTATCAATATAAAAATATCTACGAATAAATTTTTATAGTGTTTGGCTATCTAAATTATACATTATGTTAAAATTATTTTGTCTATCAAATTGTACCCAAACCTAAAACTCATTGAAAAATTTAATAAAAGTTTTGACCAAATTCATATTGAATATCAGACACTCCACCAAAAAACTTGCTTCAAATAGTTTCACACTGTCAATTAAAAAAAAAAAAAATTAACACATTACAAGAACATAAAAACGGTTTTAACAAACAAATTTAAAATTCTGCAATAGTTTTGTGTTGAATAAATATATGTTGATACTATTTTTTTATAACGCTCAATAAATATTTTATAATGCATTAAAATACATAATACGGTTTGGAAGTGATTTTTTACATCATGGTTGTTTGGGAACATTGAACATGGGAATATTGTGGGTCTGATAGAGGAATTAAGGAACAAATCATTTTACCACTATGATATTATATATAATTACTGGTGCTAAAGTCGTAAAGAGCCCTGATCGGGAAACAGACATACGTTATACCTAACTGGTTTAAAAAAATCTTTTTTGGAATCAGGAAAAAATCTTTTTAAATATTTGTCTAGTGATTCAAAATCTGGTTTAAAATCGAACCGGTAAACATTAAAGAAACTAATTAAATTCGGTAGCTAGTTCTAATAATATTTATGATGGCTAGAAAACGCTATTCATTTTAATGTATGAGTGCTAAAACGATGTTTCTATTGCATTTTGTAAATTTGGCACCAACCCAAATCTAGCTAGTAGGTACCTACGCAAGATAAAATCTTACGGAAACTATGAATCAATACTATTATTAAATTTCAACTTCAATATAAAAATGGATGAGAATTAAAATGTGTAATTTTTAAGAGATTTACAAAACGAAACAAACATTATGTATTCAAATAAGAGAAAATAAAAAAGGATACAACTTTAAAGTCGTTACTAAAATATAAATTTTCATGATGTAAATCGTCGGCTAAATACAATAGGTTTGTTTCTGAATTATGTTTTTTGCACCACATTTCAAACAATAACACAAAGAAAATTTTCACGGAAAAGGCAAATTGAACGATTAATAATTTGGTATCAAATTGAAACAGAATTATCTTAAATTTATTATATAATACATTTAAAATAAACGTACACAGGTATCTATATCAGTATTTTGAGAGCGTATTCAGTATGACAGCAAATAATTTTTCACATGCATAGGTACATACATACAAGTTATATTTAAATAGCTCTATGTAAAACAACTTATATTAAGGCATAATATGTTGATTTCATCACATTTCACCGTAAACACATAACACGATTTATATAAAAGTTTAGCTACTTTATAAAATTAGATGATGCTTTAATATCAGATGCATAAATATATGTGTAAATTATCATGATGTTCATATCTACTAAAATGAACACCAATGTTGTTGAGTAATTCACTCATTTTCACAAAGGCAAAATCCTTAACATGTAATGTTTAATTTTCAGTTTTTTTTGTGAATTCGACGTAAAAATTACTTCTAAACAATTCGAACACCGTATAAAAAATATATGAAAATTAATCTTTACTATTTTATTGTGAGATGGATGCAGGGCTAAGAGATATTAATGGATATTCATATTATGGTTATTAGCCTAGAGTTCTGATTAACTACAAAGGTACGTGGAGAATATATTGTAATAATAATCGTGTAGATAATAATATTTTCCATGGGTTTATTGAGCAGTGGGTACAATAAGCATACAGTATATAACTATATAATATGTACCTGGGAAGTGGGAAGCATCATCTCCATTTTAACCAAAAATGAAGTTTCAATCCCAGGGGTATATTACACTTTCTCCAGTTCAAAGGAATAACTTACGAGTAGATAGAAGTATCTGATATCGCACCATATCCACTTACTCCCATACTAAACCAAATCGTTGTTCTGCCCCACTGTAAAATGATCAAAATGGACATGATGTCCTATGCTTTCCAGGGCCCAGATATATATTTATATATAGATGAACATTATTTTCATTTACGCAATCACACGCAAAAATACATATTTACTATTGTTATATTTCTATATTTTTATTTGCGAGTAACCTCTATGATGAATTACAATCAACTCCAAGACATACCCGGGATATCACGGTATCGATTTTATCAGCACTACTGTTTTATCACATTTCGGAATAGGGAAATGTGCTGAAATTGTATAACAAGCTTTTCTTACTAACGAGAACAAAGAATTGAAACTAAGATTTTATACTGAACTTTCTTGGAAAAACTGCATTTTAATTATAAAAGTGGTCAGTAATGATTGTAATAGAACAGTGTTTTTATTATATTATAATGAGAGCTTAATATTACATTTGGTAGATCACCAGAGCATATTTCTATTTTAAGCATCGCATAGTATACATCACAGGATATCGCGGAGATAATTATAATCCAAAATAGAGAGTAATGTACTAATCGAAATTCAGAAAAGGAGAACTGGGCAGCCATAAAAATAAGATTTTCCAGAGATAGTTACCTTAAATGGTTAATGAAAACGGAAACAAATAATTCACATGGACACTTTAGTCTATCTATGTATCAACTTGTTTGCTATGTTTTTAGCAACTATTTTAATTAAATAATTGAATTCGTTTTCAAATATTTTTAGACAATTTAGGTAAAATTTTCATGTGGAGTTTTTTTTTATCAACCGTGTAAGGTAACTGTGGAATCAAATTTACTAGCCGTTGCTCTGGTTTTGTGAAAACTTGGCTAACATATCATTCACCTACATAAATGTATTATGTAACAAAGAGAAAACAAAGAGTAAACATTTTTTTGTGTATATTTTCTGTGAACTACAAATTGATTTATATTTTATGTAGTGTGCAAAAAAGTTTTTCATTTATTTTTTCACATGGGGGAATACAATAAATACATCAATGTTGAAAAACCATTACCTAGGAAATTTCATCAAAACGTTTTTTGTTTTACATATTATGTTATAAGACCCCGATAATAAATTTATCAAACGTAATCAATATTTCAATATGAATGGATATTTACATATAAATATATTTAATATTTTATTTAAGTAGATGAATATTAAATTGTATATTAGTAAAAACTTAATAATATTAATGACTTTATTCCGTATGAATTAATGTATTATTATAAGTCAACGTGAGTCAATTATTAACAAATCTATTATGTTTATGGAGATAAATGTCATGTATTAAATATTCGCTTTAAGTTAGAACTAAATACCAAGTAATTTTATTCCATCAGTCAACGCAGGACTTGGTATTATTTTCTCTTTATATAAAATACATAAGAACTTTTGATGTACCTGGAAAGAGAAGTTATTTATGTGAAATGTGACGGATAAACAAGTGATACTTAATGTAAATCATCGGCAATAATTTCAATACAAAATATTTATTCTGTTATTTAATTTAGATAGTGTTTTTTACTATTTATCTAATCTAAAAATGTTCTTTTTCATTGAAATCGCACACACACAATGCACAGTAATTTTTAAAAACGTCATTTTAATTTCCCAAATATAGAAATGAAATAGTAAATATTATTTTACAGAGCAACACGACGAAGACAGAGGTATGTAAGTATGTAATTTCAGGCAGTTTTAAGTTGTAATATATATTAAATATCCAACATTAGACTTATATTGCGAATAACCTTATGCTAAGCTATGACAAACTGTTGTCGAACCTTGTAACTCCATATCCACTACAATTCGTGAGATAGGAAACTCCAAACTACTTTATTCGCCTATCATAATATAAAAACATGAAAATAACATAGAAACAGTGCCGAATTCATTTAGCTATGAGCTCAAATATTTACAAGTCCGATGTTTATAATATACTTAAGTGGGATATTAACAAATTTTTTAATTTCATATGCTCCCAGATTATGTGATTTATATCTATGTGTATATAAAAACTATTTTTTAATACGAACATTACAGTAAAAAAATTTGACGACTTAACAATTTAATTCGAATTGGAATATTATATAGGTTTATAGCAATAATTCAGTAAAGGTGCTTATCGACTTACATACTATAATGTTCCTATACTTTGATTCTGAAAATCAGGTCAACGATTTAACTCGCTAATCGAACATCGCCTGTTCTAAAATACGTAACGTAAGACATATAAATACTTCAAGAAACGTTTCGCATAATCATACGTAATCATGAAATGGAAATTGATCAAACCGCAGTTATTTTTATCGACACGAATAATCACAATTATTTCACGCGTATATACTTCCCTTCAGCGTGCAGCGCTCCCGATCAGAGCAATAATTCGCTGAATCAAGGCATTGCTGAAACATGAATCGTAAAAAAACAATGAATTTTGGTGCAATCTACGTTAATAACTATGTTAATTTTGGTTTTGTGAATTAATGCTAAGTTAAACTATAGCATGAACAAACATTTTCAAGAATATTTGGAAATGGCGTTTATATTTTTATTTACCAGCTAGGTAGGTACACGAGATTTCAAACCATCTAAATGTTTGTTAAACTTATCTACTGAAAAACCAACGTATTCAGGTTTATATTGACGAGCGGAAATACTTAATTAAAATAACTTTAACCTTGCATATTGCCACAAAATTCGCCAATTTCTCCAATAGTTATCCAGTGTTCCCTTGAACCATTGCGTTTCAAAAAAACACCTATTTCTAATAATATTTAGTTTAATTCACATAGTTTCTATGTCTGTAAAATAATGTTAGCTTAATAACGATTTCGCCTTAAAATTTAAGATATAACATTGAATCGTGCGAGTACGTGTGTTCACACGCGCTTAAAATACAAATGCATTCAAAAAATTATTGTTTCTATACCGAAATGTTTTTTTTTTTTTAAAACTTTATTTTTCTAATTGTTTTTGTCACCACAAATATTTCTGTATAGAACGCAATAAACTTTTATTCGAAGGACACAATTTCTTAAATTCTTTATTAAAGGTGCACAAGTCAAAATTATGCGACAATTCCATAACGAAATATTCCGTAGATGATTTTATATAATACCTACCATCGCTATTGTAGCACAAAGTCCATTTTAAAATGTATGGAAATTTTTTATTTTATTTTTAATACACGCATTTCGTGGAAAACTAGACAAGTTGCAAATAATATTATATTGGTTTAATTAACAAATACTCTACTTCAATTCTATGCATAATATAGGATGGGGCATGTGTCATTAAATATATTTTTTTAAATAATGTTTACTGAAGACCCTGGCTTAGTTTAATACATCATTTGCATGCATCATTTGACGGTTTTTCACATTGTATGACTTATTTAGGTTACTTAGTTCCAAATTCTAAATTGTAAGCACTGATGTCAAGGTTTAACTTGCTTTACTTATTATTTTAGGTTAAAATATTATAAAAACCAAGGTTTAGAATAATTAGATACTTTAAATAACGCCGTTTATGATATCTTATAGCCACCATGCATTTTTTGCATTTAAAAAATTGAGACATAAAAATAAAGTAGAGGCAATTTTCAGAAGAGTTTGAATTTTTTAAAATTAATTTTGACACAATTTAAGCAAAGTTAAGTTTTTAATTTTGAAAAAATGTTACGCTTAAGTTTGTTCATAAACAGCCAGTTTAGTACCTCTCCAGCATGGCTATATAAAATTAATTAACTTGATGTCAGCTGTAATATTATAAGTACCTCTAACCTATGTGCGTAAGTCTAAAATCGTATGCAGAAATGTTCCAGAATATATTTTCATCAGTGCAATAATATGCATTGGTAGGTACTGTTCTCCCGAAAACCGATTATTTGGAATTTATCTGCGAGTGCGATGTGGTAAACCAAGTAAATTATGAAATTCTCAAACATAGTAAACAGTATCATGTCAGAACACGCATTTACGAACCAATTTTACATCCACTGCTTATAAACAATTGTGGTGCCGAGAAGTGTTTTACTATTAGAGACGTGTCATCTATTATTGTACGCCATTACCTACACGTGGAGGGAAAATGTCTGAAGTTTTCTAAGTGCAGGCTAAAGAATCTAAAATGAGTTTCTTACAAAACACAATCGGCCGATCGCGAATGTAAACACAATTCGCGTATTGGAAGTAAAACTGACATAAGAGAACATCCAGTAATTTTCAGAGACATGCATATTTTGAAAAAAAATTTGTGAAAGTCTAACGGTAAAATTAATCTAGCATACTTTAAGATATACGTTCTGTGCATGAATTGGGAATTCAAATTCTATACGTACAACATAATAAGTCCCAGCTTAGATACATTTTACGATAATGGCTTTCAGCTTAACACTTATTTTCATAGCATGAAAACGTATATTTTTTTATAATTAGATCTGATACAAAATGATCTGAGCATCATATTTTAATATTATTGTATTAGCTTTATCTCTTTAAACTGATAAAAAATAATATTATACATATCTAAGCTGACTTGTCGGCATTAAAATTGAAACAAGAAGTAAGTTATGTGTTCAAAGACATAAGTAAAAACGATTTTTTGAATAAATTCGCATTAAAACAATATCTCAAAATTCCCATATGTCAGTTTTACCGCCCGGGTGTGGATTTCAGTGCTGTAAATTTCACTGGAGCCGATTTAGAAATTACGCCAAGGTTCTTAGTGATTCATCGCAAATTACGAGTTCACAAATGAGACGAAATTAGTACCTAGCACAAAACAGTTTTAGTAAACAAAAAGATTTTTTCAGCAGCAACAACACTCGTTAAAAGATTTCAATGGAAACAATGAAAAGCTATATCAGATTGCTTTAATTATTCAAGAGTTATTTCGACAGTAATAAACAATAATTCAATAACCTCGGGACCATTCTAAGCTAAGATAACGGCTATTAAAGTTTTTCAGGAAGCTTTTAAACGGTAAAATTTTCAAATTACTGGATCACTTTATACACTGTGAAAAGATTTATATAATATATATAATTTATAAGACAAGACTTGCGTTAAATAAAATCTTAAAATTGTATGGATCTTTCATGAGATTTCAATTTTTAAAACTACAAAAAATTTGTGAATAATAATTTGCAAAAAATATTGAAGGTATTGCGAATAACTGACGGTGTAAATTAATTAAGAATTTACAAACAATTTTATCAAATTCATTTCAATTCGCTTACTCTGCGGAGTAGGTAGGTGTATGGATTTTACAAACTGCATATCATTATTACAAATTTACTTGTCATTTTGCGAATCTTTATTGGAACACCTGCATTTACCTTTTAAACTATTAAATAGGGTATTTTTGATAAATTGATATGAAATACGCACAAACTTCTTCCTCGGTGTACCTTTGATGGGTTGGACATTTTCCTTTTAAAATTACAACGAATGGATGAAATAGGCATGTTGAATGAATTTTTATGGGAAACAGTAGTTTTTTTTAAACCACCAACCAGTTTTAATTCATGAGATAAAAGAATTTAAGCTTAGGATAAACGCTTCAGCTTTTTGGAAACTAAGTTTTTTGAACGATTGTATCTCGTTTGATAATTAACCGATTCAAACGGCACCAATTAATAGCATTGTGATATTATATTTTTTACTGTATTTACAGAACAGACCAATGCAACAGGCCCATTCTTGAAACGCGCTCTCGATCACATTTACATGGGTAAAATACATAGGCGAATTGACCAATCTTTGGTCGGCAATAATATTTATAATGTGAACTCATTACAAACCATGCATTTTTCTCCGAGTTCGTATTTAACTTCTAGCCTCGGGAAAAAAAGCATGGTCATATAATGTTTTGTAAACTATATACATATATAATATTACATTAAAAAGAGAAGATTGGTAAATGCGTTTACATATCGTCACTTCAGCATATCTTTGAGGCCCAGTAACTGTATAATATATCCCAAAAATTGTAAAATTATGCTTATTTTTCCAATTTATTAAATTAACCCAAATACCAAATTTATCCAGTTTACCCGAATAACCAAAATTACCTAAATTATTCACATTTTGGGTAAGGAGCTCGCGGTATAACCCACGCCATACATAAATTCTCCACAACAACGGTTTCAAAGATAGTGGGATGACGAGCTGGCGATCAAAATGGGATAATTCATAGTTTGAAAGAAAAAAATTGTAGAGATCGACCCCAGTTTCATACAGCTATGAATAAGGCAATATTAACAAGAGAAGATCTTTTTTTCAAATCGACCCCTTTTTTATACAGCTATGAATGAGACTTGTCCACCTCGTAGCACAGTGGTAGCGCATTTGGCTACCGTGCATAAGGTCGCGGGTTTGATTCCCATGGAAGGTTAATATGAAATATTTATTTACATGTGATTAATATTTCCCGCGTGATACCTTGGACTGGTTCTGAAGCGTAAAACTGATCGTATTACCTTCATGTAATAAAATGATCAAGATACACTGCACTTGGTGTACCTGCTGGGTGCGGATAAGGGAAAAGTAGTAGTTAGTAGTAGAAATATGAATGAGACTCCTAGTTTCAGAATGAGCGGTGTAAAAGTGCTTGAAAAATTAGAATCAAGTCTCTGTCATCCATTTCAAATAACACGGGACAAGTTTTGGTTGGTTTATTTGTGTTATATTGGCTCTACTGTAAAATTAAGTTTAGCCAAATTATCCCGTTTTGATAGTCAGCTTCTTAAATCGTAGATTCACCAATAATCTCGATTAGATAATCGAAATAAAAACGTGCTCACAATTACGATATATTACCCATATATCTATACTCTATACTGCATAACCGCGTAACTCATACGTGCAATACCGCGTAAGCGCTTAAATATAATAATGAAATAAAACATAAATTAATAATTTATTTAATTAAATTAATCAAAACATAATGATAAAAAACTGTGTTTTATAACACAAGTACGGGATTTCCCGGTTTTGTATCGGATGATGTAGCTAAAACCCTCGTTGGACAAAACATATTTTGGACGTATCGTATAGGTAACTTCCAACTCAGCGCGGGGTGCAAATCACGATATAATACATTATATCACCCATGTATAGAGCCTGGAGACCTAGATAATTGAATCGGGGACAGTCTTAAGGTGACGCCATGACGGAGGCGTGAGGTGCATCGCGCGAGTCGTGCGAGTCGCGCGATCTTCTGGGTCACTCCGCCTCGTGGAAGTGCGAGCCGAGGTCGAGGTGCGCGGCCAGGTCCAGTACCAGCGACCTCAGCGCGGGGTGTGCGAGCAGCTCGGCATCCGGCAGCGGGGGCGAGGACCGAGGCCTCTGTTGCCGGCCGCGGAAGCCGCGATGCAGCCGCAGCACCACATCGCAGAAGACGAACCTCACCAGCACCAACCGCAGAAAGTCGTCCCCGAAGAATTGCATGTACGAAATATCTAAAAACAAATATTTAATTTTACTCCAGAGCAAGTACGAACATTCAAACAAAATTTCTCAACAATAATTTTAACTCAAAAAAAATCACAAGATCTTTCAATTATTATCCATCCACTTATTTCTAAGGATATTTGAGGACGAAGTATAACAAAATAACGTGATTTTGCAATCTTTTTTTTATAGGCGAAATGCCTATCTGAAAAATTAAAAAATCAAATTTATTAAAGAATTTAACACCAGAACGAATTATTAAAAACTATTCACTCAAAATTTCACAATAATCATTATTTTTTATTTAAAAAAATTACTCCAGAACCTGCAATAATTATATACCTAAGTACTTATTTTTATCAATATATTTAAGGACTTGTGGAGGTAGTATGTGATAAAATAATACAATTTTGGACTACATACATCTAAAACCATCTTTTTGTCCAGTTCAAGGAACCAAACTTGAAATATTTATGTAATTAATTACCAATAAGGAAATATTTCATTTTGACCCCCACGGGAATCGATCCCGGGACCTCATGCATGGTAGCTCAACGTGCTAAACCACATACCACAAGGCAGACTATTTACTACCACTTTTCCCTTAACCGCAACCAATGGTGCATATGGAACTGCGTTGGTATACCAAGTGCAGTGAATTCGGTAATTTGTCACACGAAGGCAGTACGATCATATGCAATAATTTGATGTGAAAAACAACATTCAAATAATATTAACCCTCCCCCAGTGTGAAACACGGTGTATAAGAGTTGTTGCTTACCTACTCGGGACCTAGTGAACAGCCTAGAAGCCTCCGTGACAAACCTATCTATATAGGATTGACACCTCTCCCAGTGGTGGATGGGCACATTAGTTAGGTTACAGCAGTAGCAGAATGCTGTTAACGGGGAGTGCAAAAATAACGTAAACAGCGACCCGTTGTGTTGTTGATCTGTAAGATAAAAACGAAATTAATTGTAAGATTATAAAAAAATTGGATACTTACAGGGTGTAACAAAACTCGATGTACAAGCGGGAAACCAGTGAAGTACATCGTATTTGGAGACGATTGTGTACTGTGACTTTTAATCTGAACTTTTTGAAAAAAATTTTTTTTCTTCCCACAAAAGTTTTCATAAGTAATGGCAGATTAAGTAAAATTGCTCAAATTCTTACTAAAACGCTTTTTTAAATTTGTTTTTTTATGGATGGTATTAATTTGAGTAAATACTTTATATTTGATAACAATTTTGCAAAAAAAAATCGAAAAAAAAAACTTTGCACTCAATTTTCTCGAAAACTAAGGGTCAAATAAAAAATTAAAAAATTGCAAAATCGACTCTGAATATTATGTAGATTCACTGGTTTACCGCTTGTACATCGAGTTTTGTTACACCCTGTATACAATTATTTTTTAACTTTTACTAAAAAAATTCGTATCCAGGATGATGATTTATAGGTGGACACATGGACAGCGCATCGAGCGTCAAAAGAGATCAAATCCCACAACCTCCACCTTTCACTAGGGCTCATAATCGCCTACAATTGATTAGCGTTGTCTTTTATCCCGTGGATAAATTCCCATATCATGAATTCATAAGCAAATGGGCGATTATGAGCCTTAGTGACAGACAGACAGACATTGCTAACTTTGCTTCTAATGGTTTCAATTGAGTACAGTTTTCACAGTGAATCGCGCTATATAAAAAATATACATATTTATTTAGCCTATTTATTTAGCCTGTTTAGCCACACAACAGTTTTCTGAACGAGAAACTACACAAGAAACTGTACAGTGTTCTGTCCGTTATAAAGTTCGCTTAATTAAATTATTAGTTATTTGCAATAATATGAGGGGATTTATGTAAATATTTTTTTTACATCTTTATCTTATCCAATACCAAAAACTAATTTTAAATTAATTTATATATTTTTAGGAAAAATATAAAAGTCAAATTGTTTTTTTAAAATCACATTGCATACCTGAGGTCCAACTCCGAATAATTTTGACAAAACCAACCGAAAACATTTCCGGTTCTACTAAAATCGTGTTTTCTGTATAAAAAGTGTAAAATTGAGATTTCCCTAACGACTTTTAAGTATCCCAAAATAAGTTTTCTTCATATGCCTATTTGAATTTCATATAAAAACTAAATTTTAGTAAAAACGGAAGTGTGTAAGCTTGACGTGGTGAAGAATTCGAAATTTTGTTTATAATAATATGCTTCTCAATGCATCAAAAACCAAGATATATTATTTTTTCAGTGGTTGCTCAGTTTATTATTAAATAATAATAATAAACGGTAAATACCGTTTAGATTTAATGTTTGAGACAAACGTTTAACGTTCAATATTTACCTAAATATTTACTGTAATATTTGATATAACGTTATGCAATATTGGATTTTTATAATACACTCTACAATTTCAAGGATTTTTATTTTCATACGAATGATGTGATTATCCACGCAATCAAAAATTCTTGACATAATAAAAGTGTAGAAATAGTAGTATCTAGGTACAGAATTAATCAATCTACTATTCTATAGTGTCACTTTACCTTGAAAAGCCGGTGGTATATCTTGCGGTGACACGAGTGTCACAGTCTACTATTCTAGTGTCACTTTACCTTGAAAAGCCGGTGGTATATCTTGCGGTGACATGAGTGTCACAGTCTACTATTCTAGTGTCACTTTACCTTGAAAAGCCGGTGGTATATCTTGCGGTGACACGAGTGTCACAGTCTACTATTCTAGTGTCACTTTACCTTGAAAAGCCGGTGGTATATCTTGCGGTGACATGAGCGTCACAATCGGTTGACCGAAGTATCTGGGAATTTGTTGGAAAACGAACGAGTTGTCAGAATCCACGATGATGAAGAGCGGCCTTCTTGTAAAGGGATAGAGATCTCCAGGGTGTAAACAGTGCATTTCCTTCAGGTGAACTCCCTTTTTACCAATGTCCAGCTCCCTTCTGCTGTTGGTTACGACACCGCCCAAGTCGTATCCCACTAAAAAGAAAAATAAAAAAACATTAAACTTAAATAAATTATAATTCAAGTGTGCCTGGATGTCGAGATAGGCCGAGAAAGACATGTCATGTTCAAGCACAAGTACTTGAAAGTGGACATGAAAGTCGAAATAATCGGCTTGCGTGCATGAGATATGAGATGTATGAATGTGGCAGAAGCAAAAGTAATGTGTCAGGACAGAGTGGTGTGTCGTTTATCCTCTCTGCCTACCGCTTCGGAGAAATGGCGTGATGGTTAGTTAGCAAGGTAAAATTTCGTTAATTCTACCCACTTCAAGAGGCCACAAATCATATTCTGTATAATTGATAAGAAGAGTACCTTTTAAAATACCTACTTATGCAGGCACATTGCGTAATCTTTGGTTGCCAATAATTAACCATGTAAATACGTATCATGAAACCGAGCATTAATGATTTTTTTTAACATCGTTTTAAAAAAATATTGTCACGATAAAACGCAATTCTTCAGAGTTTATACAATGGGGTTCTTCCAGATAACATGAATATTCTTAAAAACGTTATAGATATTTAAAGTATATTTTTACAATTCCAACGATATAAAACACAAGAGTAAAAATTTAGTTTTTATTAATAAATTTATGTTTTAAAAACACGAAAATACGAATGATTTTTAACGCCCGTTATTGGCTAATGACGTCATACCCGTCCACCGTGAAAGGCGTGAAATTCATTCCGTAGTAAAGCGCCTATATTGCTGTGACGTCACACCGCATGCGCGCCAAATGGAGGATTTTGCGAGCGATTTGAAAAAGCGCTATTTCAAACCGCGCTAGAAAATTCATATGAAATCGTAAAAATTTAAAAAAAATTCCCTTGATATTGTAATTTTTCAATAAATTTTTTTTGAAGTAGAAAATAAAAAAATCGGAAAGAACCCCATTATTATATTGTAAACACCAAAATATAAGATATCTAATCTTAGAGAAATATTATGGTTTTATGCTTTGATTATATGATTACTTTACATATAAAAAAATCAAAAATTTTGTGATACTTTGGACTGGTACTGAAGCGTATGACTGACCATCTTACCTTCATGTAATAAAATTATCAATAATCACTGCACTTGGTATACCCGATGCAGTGCCCTATGCATTATTGAGTTCGAATAAGGGAAAGTTGTAGAACTAATAAAAACCAATAGAAATTGTCATTTAAGATAAGTTCTCAACCTCGTAATTAAAAAACCCAAACTTTATTAGATTTACTTGTAAATGTATTTCAAATTGAGCGTTCAAAAATTTTAACTAATGAACGTTGTTGATCTAGGGCTCCAAATCTTGGACGGATACCAAAAGTATGATTCAATGGCGAAAATAATACTTAGCTTGAATTTAGTTACATTTTGAGATGCGAATATGTCGGAGATAAACTCGAATGAGGCTAAGTAGAACAAACTGTAATAGTAGACCAGTCAATATAAATATGTAGTAGGAGTATTCGGGTTCGATCCCCGATGAGGGACAATATGGAATATAATATATTATATTTTAATTAAATTTTCACATAAAAATATTTCATGATAGGTACATTGAACTGGCTTTCTTATAAGAAATACCAAAAGATGTAAGAAGAAATATCAATCGTTTGTTTTAAATAATGAAATGTACAGTTTAGCAAAAAAAAATAATTTTGATGTTGATACTTCTATTACTTTCCCTACTTTCATGTAAAAAACTGGAAAAGTTTCATGATAAAAAACGATACGAAGATGCCTGTGGGTGCTTAGCATAAAAAAAATTTCGAGATCGAATTCAAAATCAAATTCATCACTTTGTATAGAAAATCATTGCTCTTAGCATACGATGATTCCTTCGCTTCAATGTCGTGGCAATGATTTTCCATACAAAGTGATGAATTCGATCGAAATCTGTTTATGCTAAGCACCCTGGTCGATATGAAAAGTGTGTTAAAAAAATTCAGATGCTTAATTCCAGTGAGAAAATCGGGACAAAGGGTCACGTGACCGTCAATCCTCAAACGAATAAACAACAAATACCTAAAATTCAAGCGAAATTCCCTGGGGAAAGTTCCGACTAATATTCATGCTATGCGCACTTTCTGTAAACTGCAGTTTCTTGTTCAGAAAACTGTACAGTTTCTTGTACCGTTTTCTGTGCGGTGTGAATTTTACTGTGCGGTGTGAAGTTTACCTTTACTCGGCTGTTTGTAGGCGTCGCGCAAAACCCGTAAGTCGGACGCTTCAATGACAAATAATGGTAGATTTACATAGTAAAAATTCAATTTTGCATCGAAACGAATAATACGTATTCTTTTTAAAAATGAAATAACTCACTAACTATCACGCTATTTCCTCAAAGGGGTAGGCAGATAGAATAGAACGCCACACCACTCTGTCCTGGCAAACTTCACAATGAATGGTGGCGCGACGTTTGGGCGCGAACGTTAAAACGTAGAAAACAAATGGTAGAAAACAAATGGTAACACATTTACATTATTAGCTATATTAACAATTTCCTGTGCTATAATCACTTACGATCGCGCTCAAAAAATATACAAATGGTTAAGGCTCTCGGGGAGGCGTACGTAGTATATGGCCTTAGCCAGCCGAAACGCCTTCGCCGGATGGCAGTTAGTAGATACCAAGGTTAAGCTCTGTGTCCGTTGCCTCACCTCTGTTTTCCTTACAAAGTCAAACCACCGCACACCTAAAAATTCTTCTAAGAACATCTATACTCAAAACTCAGAAGTCTGCTATCTTGGCCCTGGTTAGGTGCTCACGATTCGCAGCCATAGAGGAGCCGAAACAGGTGTGATGCAGGAGTTATAAAGGCGGAATATTGTTTTAACCGAGTAAACTACATATATGATACAAACTTACTATTGTATTTACCTTTAATTGTTTTAATGCATCTAATTTTATTTCAGAAGGTATTTACTTATTATTTATTTATTTATTTTTAACATAAAACACTTTATACTGGGAGTATTTTACATTTCTTATTATATTAGACCATTCGGAATGTCATTTTTATGAAAAATTTTCTACAGTGATTTTTCTGTAATTTTCTCTAAATGTTTAGATTTTTATAATTATAGGTGTTCAAATGGGGCTAAATATTTACAGTTGTGATAGAAAAGAACTGTTTTTTCAAAATTATTTACTTATTTTATTATTCTGGAAATTGACGCACATTATGTGCCTTAAAAAAATGTATCAATGTGAAATTTCTGTCCATATTGTCCCAAAATTTGTTTGATTTTCACGAACAATAGAAAAACCAAAGTTTGACACATGGAAAGGTTTAATCAATTCTTCTCCATTAAATAAAATATGTATTTGCCGGTATAACGGATAAAGGACAAGCTAAATAAATATTGATATACCTACACTCGGAATTATTACAGTTATTAAGACCATAACCACAGGATCTTCGTTTACCAAGAAATTACACATTATTATAAATAATTACCTAAAGGCTTTATTGGAAATTAGAAAATAATTTATTCATAATGTCGGGAAATAACTTCCGTGGAATGCCACTAAACTTGTAATTATGTAGGTATGTATCAAATAAATTACTGGGTTGATAGTGATTGATAACGCTTGATTATTTTCATGACGTCAATATCGTTTTTGGGGATAAATTTTCCACAAATATGTACAATACATTTTAAAAATTTCGATGTCAATTCGTTTCAATTGAAAATAGTCGATGACCATCCTACGGATGTACTCGGTGGAGCTGATGGATGCGGGCCTGTCGTGGGAGGAGGCGAGAGAGCGCCAGCTCTGATGGAGTCGCCGGGTCTCCTGGAGGGATCTAGTGATGCTCCACGTAGGAGCGAACGTGGTGAAAGAAGAAGAAGAAGAAGAAATATGTATTTCTAAATATGAGTTTACTACTACTGCTACTACTACCCCTTATCCGTAACAAATGGTGCATAGGGCACTGCATTGATACACCAAGTACAGTTATTAAAACAGTGAGGAGACAAAAACGTAGAGGCATTGGGGAATCTTTAATCGCTGATTTGAAATGAATATAAATTATTGATGATACGATTTCTTTAGATAATCTTTTGAAGTTTTCACGCAAAATATAAGAAAAATACAAAGATTCATGTGTTTTCACAACCACCGATTGCTTACATAATTATCTACATAACCTTACCTAAACTAACCATTTGCTTAATTGATTGGACAGCGCATTGAACTACTATTCAAGAGGTCGCGGATTCGACTCCCGATTGAGTAAGTATGAAATATTTGAATTTAAAAAAATTGGTAGACGGTATAATTTTAGAAATTACAATACTAATCCCTGCAGTAAATGGGTGCGGATGTATTCTGGATGCTTGGCAAAATCAAACATCGAGATCGAATTCATCAATTTGTATGGAAAATTATAGCCATCGAAAAAATTTATGGAATTCGATCTCGATGTTTGTTTATGCTGAGAGCACCCTGACCGTTATTTCATCATTTTTTGGATTTGGCACGTTATTTTGTTGAATGGGTTTTGCGGGGTGTTCTATCAAATAGGATTTAGCATTTAGCACGTAGATAGCAGTATTCAACAACTGCAACACTATTTTAGCAAACAGGGCTGCCGTGTCATTACAAAACACTGTATCCTGAGACAAACGTATAAGATGAAACGTATCTTGAGATACAATGTTTTGTGGTAATAACGATAAATCGACTCTACCTGCGTTTCATGAGTATACGTATTTTTTACTTTAAAATCGATTATATTTTGCGCTTGTAATAAAATTAGTGTGTTTGGTTTGTCTCGTAACAGGTCACATAAAGCCTGTGGACCGGCAATTGAAAACACTGTTTATAATTTTAGAGTTTTTTTTATACATCTATTTTAGAGAGAATTGTTTTGACACTGTTACTCAGAGTAATTTTAAAAACAATAGTCTCTAAAATGGAAATGATTGTATTCTGACAAAACAATGTATTTCGTTTTGAAAACGTATTTTATAAGCAAACGGAATAATTATTTTACGGCTATTAAGTGATGAAATATTACCCCCCTGAGACGCAACGGAAGCGGGATAGATCGATAAAACTGTTAGACACTTTCGATAAATAAAATCGAACGTTATAAAGTTACAGTCTTTTGTCGTAGCGGGGCAGAGAAGTTTATGCTGATTCCGGCCACGCAATGAAAGGCACGTTTTAAATGCACCAACTGAAAAAGCAATAGAAATATGTTTATTTTGTATATCTCCTCCAAAGGGAAATTGAAATGGTTCAGTTGTAGTGCAAATTAAAATCCTTGTATCTAAAGGCGGTGACAAATTTAATATTTGATGTGGTTATTGAAAACATTGAGTTGAAATTTGTGGTGTAGTAGGCAGACTTTAGTCCAGCGATAGTTGGATCGAAATTCTAAATAAATTTATAATATAAGCGAAAAAAGGCTTTGGAAAAATGTATATTCAAGAGTTTACAGGGCTTATGACCTGTCACTGTCTGGGGTGGCCACTTGACGTATTACAACATTCCCATTCGCCTTAGATATTAGCGAATCCATACCAGCAAAAAATTGTTTTTTTTATCAATTATATGCTATGCATTCACGTACGAGTTTAGAAGCCATTTCTATGTCTGTGTGCAAAAAGAGGGATCAGTACCCAGTAAATTGCACTAGGTGCATTCTGCATTCACCTAGGCAACCAAAAGTCTACTGTGTAGTCAATAGACTACGAGAGAATTTAAAAAAAAATAGTTGGAGATTTTATGTTCGTAATTAATTTTTAAAATATCATAATCACAATTTCCCGCAAAAAGAAGTAGTTATATAGTACGATGCGTCTATTAATATTTTAGCCGAGTTTTGTTTTCATGTAAATTACTTTTTAGATTATTTGTAACCAAAATTGAATTCTAAATAGGGTTTTCGTGTACACGCGGGTATTAACATTTTTAGAAGTAGGATGAAATATCTCTAAAATGCACGCCAAAATAAATAAAAAAGGTTGAAAATAATATTCATTTACAAATCGTAAACAATTCGAACAAGAATTTCAGAGAAGTAACATTCCATACTTAAGAATTTCAGAGAAGAAAAATACTACCGTGTCTAGGTGTGTAATACCCACTACGTCACTTACTACGTCATTAAAATGCATCTACGTCATCACTAGACATCTACGTAACACGTTTCGTGTATTACCTAAAAGTGCTGGAGTCTTGAGACGGTGGAATTTGATAATAAGTGGTGTTATTAAATAAACCCTAGAAAGCATATATTTTTAGAAAATTTGTATGGAATCGCCCCTTCTAGTGAATTCTTGTTCGAAGGACGTCACTACTTGAATCTACATTTACTGTTTCTCGTTTCCGTTTTTAACCCCCGTTCCTGTAGCGAACGTTTTGACATTTCAAGCAAGCGTACCACGTCTCGCGTCATTTATAATATAATATGCAACATCAATCTTCATACATGCCTCTATCGCAAAACAAAATGGCCGCCATTCAGCCTCCCTAGAACAGCTGTTAACAGTCAAAACTGACAGCTCTATGAGTTGAGTTGACGGTGTTAAATTTATTTAGTGCATTTATTAAAAACAATGTTCGTTTTAATGGGATTTATAAATGAAACAAATTATACATGATGGGGATCAAATTTAGTCAATAAATAACAATTAAATTACACCGAAGTACTAAAGTCGGAACCCTTGATTATAGTCGGAACACCACCCGTTTCATGACGTCACTACTTGGAAATGACGCACTACAGTCAAAGTTAAGTCATCTGACGCGGTATTTGATATAAGGAACTTTAAAAAATCGTGTCTTCACAAAAAAGGCAAAAATTATTTAGTCAAATTAATACTATTCATTAAGAAAACAAAATAAAAAACAAATAAGAATTTTTTGGCAATTTTACTTAATCTGCGGTACTTATGAAAGTTTTTACGAGAATATATATTTTTTTCAATATGGATTCAAAAGTCACATATAACACATTCAACTCATACTGTTTTATGTCATGTACGCTCTCAGGTATAGCTCACGACCCTTTCGATGACGTGTCATTTCTAAAAGTTAGTTAGCTTTAAGTTAGTTAAGTTAGTTCAAAAAAAAATGACTGTTTAAATTAATAATTATTCTTGGCTAGGAGGAGAAACTGATGAAAAGTGTGCTACACAGAAAGCAGTCAGTACTCAATTTAGGGACGATTTATAATATGTTTATAAAAAAAATGAATAGAAAGGTGTTGTTTACTACACGTGTCCACACCAACGCAAAAATATTTATACCTTTAATGGTTATCTACGCCGTGTAACAAAACTCGCTGTACTAGCGGGAAACCAGTGAATATTTGGAGTCGATTTTGTAGAATATTTTTTTTTATTTGACCCATACGTTTGTTTCTAGAAAATTGATTAAGAAGTTTTTTTTTATAAATTTCTGCAAATTGTTTTCAAATATAATTTATTTAGTCAAATTAATACTATTCATAAAGAAGACAAAATAAAAAACCAATAAGAATTTTTGCAAATTTTACTTAACTTATGAAAAGTTTTTTACGAGAATATTATTTTTTTAAATATGGATTCAAAAGTCACATATAACACATTCGACTCCAAATATGATGTGGATTCACCAGTTTGTACTACGAGTTTTGTTACACCATGTATATCTATTTATCTATCTACCCATGATATCCTTGATATATTTATTTCCTGATAAATATCCGAATTTCTTATATTTCGCATCAATGAAAACTATTGAATGCCATAAATCGTAATACTCTTGAAGTCTTGTATAGGTATTATTACGCATAATATAATTTACCCACAATGGATTATTTTTTATTCATTTTCAGATGAAAAACATCTTTATATGTATATCTATATTTAAGGACATTTGGAAGAAAACAAAATTTAGGGTAAATTGAGGTATTATCGTCAAATATATAATATTGTGATAATTATCTCAAATTCTCGAAAACCCGATTTTCGTTTAATGCGAAATTTTATTTTATGATAGCTGTTTTGTTCGATCAGAGTATTTTCAAACTGCAGTGATCAGTATTAAATCGCTAAACCAATGTTTAATTAATCGTTGAAACCCCTATTCCTAAATCTGAAATAAAAAAGAGTATAATTTTTTTAAAGGGCGTAGGTACTTCAGAGTTCTATAAAATAAATGGTAACTGGATCAGTATTCTACTACTACTACTACTACTACTACTTCATCCGCATTCTTGTCCATAGGGCGCTGCATTGGTTCACGAAGTTCAGTGAATCTTGATCATTTGTTGCACGAAGGTAACGCAATGCTTCAGCGCCAGACTAAGTTATCTTATATAAAATATTTTTAGGTAAAAAATTGCATTTTAATAAAAATATCACGATATTATCCACATCACGGTATTACCTCCTTTTACCCTACTTCAGATTCTTCCTGATTCAGAGTACTGAGAATTTCTTTTATCAAATAAATATTCTTCGGTTAGCATAATTCTATAGAATTAAGTGTAACGTGTAGAAAAATAGGGAAATGATTCGAATTTTAGTAATAGTCACAATAATATTGTACAACAATAAAAACAAACAATTTTCAATGATTTAAGTTTCTTTTGCGTTGTGAAAACTTAAAATAAAATTAACGTCATTTTATCCAGTTAGCAATATAACATATTCTAACTGTCAGGTTTAATAGTTAGGTGGTGTAAGTAAATTGTGTATGGGTGTGTGTGTGCGTGTGCAGGAACATAAATAAAAACGTGTTTAAAAAAAGAATGAAAGAAAAAAAATAAGACAACGTAAACAGCAAAGGCAACAATGAGGGAATCCACTGTTTTCTACAGTATTTTTTTTCTATAAACGTACTATTTAACTAAGCAAAAAAAAAAAACTAATATTTTTTTATAAGTTATTGATGAAGATACGATTGTTTAAAGTAGCACATTTCAAATACCGCGCCAAATACTACTATGTACCAAGTGCGTCATTTTTGCAGGAGTGACGTCATAAACGGGCGGCTAACGGCATGGCACGGCTAACATATTTCTCCAGCCAATAAAAAAACTGTCAAAAATCTATGAAAAACGATTTTTCCAGCCAACTGTCACTTAAACTGTCAACAGCTGTTCTAGGGAGAGTGAATGGCGGCCATCTTTAAAAACGGAAAAGGAAAACACTACACTTAGATACAAGGAGTGACGTCATTGTTTAAGATTTTGGAATTAATTTTCAAATCAACATTTTTTATTTATTTTTGGGTAAATTATTGAGATATTTAATCCGACTTCAAAATTTTTAAATATTCGCGTCCACACGAAAGCATTTTTAAAATTCAATTCCGGGTAGCAGTGGATTTCCTCATTGCTCATTACCTACTCAGATTACAAAACCGACCTCAAAACTTTAGTTCAATAGAAAATATCAAGAATTTAGAAAAAAAATCTGCGAAGCAAACAAACACATCAGGAACAATTTTATTGTTAGGAACAACAAAAAATTATAAACATGTTTACCTAAAAAGCGTATTTTATGTGGTTATTAATTTGTCAGACTTCTCAGCATAATAGTTAAGATGCTGGACTTACAATACTGACGTTCCGGGTTCTATTCCCAGTGAGAACACAAAAATCAAAAGCGATTTTTCTCATGCCTGGGTGTTTGTGATACTCCCCTGTTATTGGGCCTTCTGGCCTGTTGAGGAGGCTAAGTAGTTAAATTAAATAAAAAAAAAATTTAATAGTTATAATATCAAAGCTGTAAATTTTCGGCCTTAGTTATTTACTTCCGCATCCTTGGGCGTTAGGAACTATAAAAATTCAGCTGGAGACAGATACAAATGCCAGACGAGGAAGCCAGGACCCTGTATGGGTCGTAGAGCCGGAGAAGGTGAGTAGTTATAGACTTATGGATTATGTACACAACTGCCTACTTTCAAAAAAAAAAAATTAAAAAAATAGATTCTTGAAATACCGTACACTGAATACGTAATAAAATGCACTCTTATATAAGCATATTATTCATATTTTATAAATATACAAAAATAAACCAACTCACATCACACATCATTTAACACATACACACACACCTTAATTTTATTTGTGAATTTTGATATTTTTTTATCTTCATGCATATTTTTTTCTGTGATATGAGTTCATAAAAGCATTTAACCGCCTTAAATAAGACCGAATTCTGGGAAAAACTTTTTTCTAAATGGTTATCTACTTTTTACTGTGGCCGTGTTGTTATTATTATTATTATAACGATTCCTCCAAGGTCCGTGTTGATTTTTATTGTCGTAAATTTTTTCCAGAATTCTGAGTTCTTATTAGAGTTTATGATTTAATTTATTTTTAAACAAATAACATTGTATTGTAAAATACCTACTCGTTGCTTACACGAAATTATTTTTAATTTATTTAGCAGCATCACTTTCGCATATCGTTTTGTTTCAAAATAATTCTAAAGGCCTTTGTTTAGTATTTATTTTATTTTAATTTTCTTGATTTTACAAAAATAATAAGCTGATACAGTAGTTAAAATGAGGTTCAAAAATTGTATTACAAATAATTTTGCATAAAGATATTATTGATATCTCAACAGAGATAGAGAAACTATGGAAGCGAAGGTGGATTATTTAGGCGTTAACAGGGCTTATGATCTGTCATTGGCTGGGTTAAGTGGCCACTTGGCCCAGCATGGGTATAATCCAGTAATTTGTCTACAAGTATTTGTACACATTCAAAATGTTGTTAATTTTGCATAAGTTGACATCTATAAAATCTTCTTATTCTACCCAAATTTTAAAAAAAAATTGACTCTATGTCATTATTTTCATTAAATTTTTGTTTTTTTTTCGATCATTACTCCTAAATACTTAATTTCATTAATTTATTTTTTTTTTCGTCTTCATAAGTAGAAGTTTTTGTTTCAACAGTATTGTGATGATAATATTTCCAGATCATTTAGGTACATAAAGACAAGATGCTCTGTAAAATAAAAATGCACTTACTGTCCTCGGGGTGCTTTGTAGTCGAAAAGCAGCCATCGGCGGATATATAGAGCAGCAACGCCCCATTCAGGGGCAGCTCCTTAAACCCGCTAGCCAAGAAAACTAACACTTGGCTTAGCGTTGGCTTGTACAACAGGTACTTGTGAGGGTTCTCTCTCTTACCAGGTCGGTCGCCGTTCTCCACTGGATAACCTGTGAAAGAAAGCACATAAATACCGTTAATGCTGTTCCTTCATCATCACAAAACAAAATACGGCTGTCATACACCAACGCTGTCTCGATTATGTTGCATTCAACCCAAGACGGGATCAAGACTTCTTTGGTGTAAGATTTAAAAATTTACAGAATCAGATCCGATTTCGTCTTGAAGGCGTCCATAAATTATTTTGTTTGTTTTGATTTCATGTTATAATTTATTTATTTATTAAAATAAACGGCACTTAGTACCTTTTACATATCAAAAACGTCTCTACATATTTACATATTAAAAAAATAAAAAGATTTTTAAAAAAAGATTTTTTTAATTTATTGTTTTAACGCCCGTAGGGCTTTTATATAAAATTAAAATAATATAAAAAATAAGCTATTACTATACGATACTTTCGGCGTTAAAATTATTTAAAGTTTGCATTGTTGTTTTTATGTGAATAAATAAATAAATGAGAAATCACTATCATCACCATTACATATTTAACATATTTATTCAGTTTAAAAATTAAACACCAAACCATGGGTGGTATTCGTTTGCCAATCAAATAATTCCAACTTTTATTATTAAGTCATAGACCAGTCAATATGTTTGTATGGAGATGGTTGAATTAACTGCATATCGAGGGATAATGTTAGACTATAAAAAATAAATACTTGGGAAACATTATTGACAATAATTATCCACGATTTCAGTTAGTGAAATTAGCCAACAAAGCAATAAAATAAAATTTTAGGGTAACCGAAAAATGGGGAGCTGGTGATTTAGTATGGAACGGCTTCTTTTATAACGATTTAAATATATGTAGTCATCGCAGTTGAGTGTTAGTAGTAATGATAATCCCCGGAAAATAAATAAATAAATATAGGGAAATACTGAATTTTTAAATTCTCACGAAGTGCGATTAATAGTCATATTTATTATATTATTAATGTCCGCCTCGTGGCATGGTGGTAGCGCATTTGGCTGCCATGTATGAGGTCGCGGGTTCGATTCCGGATGGGGGTCATAATTTTTTTTTATATTTGATACCTCAGAATGGCGCTGATGCGTAATACTGATCATCTTGACTTCATGTGACAAATTATCAAATTTAACTGCACTTGATTTACGTGTTCAGTGCCCTATGCACCGCTAGGTGCAAGGGAGGGTAGTAGTAGTTATCTGATGTATTATTGAAAAACGGTTAACATTTATTAGGAGCATAATATAGGTATGTGTTACAAAAAAATAATAGCAAAAAATTCGTATTTTTCACCCTAAAACCCCGCAACAAGGTAGAAATTTTCAAAAAAAATTATAGCAAAAAATTAGTATTCTTAGCCTCGTCACCCAAAGCACCCGGAACAAGGAAGAAATTTTCCAAAATTTCAAATAATCGCTCAAATCTCGAAAACCATGCGACTTTTACTCAAGTCACATTTTGTTAGATAGCTCATGATTAGGTTTATCATCAGTTTCAGGATTAGCCAAGGTTTTTGGGAAAACCTGTATTCCAATTTTAAAATTTAATACAAATATTTTTTAGAATCTACCTTCTCAAAAGATTATTTGGTTTTATTGTGAACTGCTTTCAAAATATTTGTTATTACTAAATCAATTGAAATTACGTCACTTAAATTTATAATGCCTACTCGTATAATTAATTATGAAACATTTTCTATAGAAAGATGATCTTGGTCACTTTTCGGTGACCGAAATTTGGTTCATGAATATTAAAAGTCGTCATCGTTAAAGATCTGTGACAATTGTTATACCTTAGAGACTATTGATCGTTAACGGTCAGTTTACCGTAATTAACAATACATCAACACTGCGATCATCAAATATTGCAGATGATCATATTATGAATTACGACGGTATCGGTAAAATCTCTATGATAACTGTCATAATACGTGTTACAACTCGTCACTTCACTGCTTAAATAAATGTTCAACAGACCGTTCGGCAAATTTTGCATCATTCGTTTTAAAAAAATATATATATTTTCAAAGTAAATTGGTGATTTTG
This sequence comes from Micrasema minimum, assembly GCA_022494985.1. Taxonomy (NCBI): domain Eukaryota; kingdom Metazoa; phylum Arthropoda; class Insecta; order Trichoptera; family Brachycentridae; genus Micrasema; species Micrasema minimum. Next base: position 61,011 of record JAGVSP010000769.1, read on the forward strand.
TACTAATGGCTTCTATTAAAACGATTAAACTATAACTAACTAACTAACTAACTAACCATCACGCCATTTCCCGTAGGGGTAGGCAGAGAGGATAGAACGCCATACCACTCGGTCCTGACATACTTCCTTTGCTTCCTCTACATTCATAAATCTTCTCATTAAACTATAGTAATAATATCCCCGAAAAAAAATATATAGTGTAAATATTGAATATTTCAAATCTCCCAAAGTACGATTTTTCGTGCCGTTTCTCGTGTACCATAATTTATTGTGAGGTGTCCTTGGATATAAATATTACTTAACACCATAAGATCATTTTTTGTTTAGCGTAAAATAGCAAATTTAGGTATTTCTCAGGATGCAATTCCCATAAAAATACCAAATCACAAAAAATGCTTAGTAAAATAGCAACACTATTATATAAAAACCAATTTGCTGAAGTGTCTTTAATGCAATCGAAAATCTTATAGGTATTTACTCGGTTATTAGCCATGTCCGTTGCGTAGAATTAAAAAAAAAAAGCAAATAAGCTTTTATATGCTATAATATTTTGTGTAATTTTGTGGTTTGGTTTAAAGTTTCATAGGCAATTTATTTTACTGCAATGTCGTCAAATTCATAATAATACTCTAAAAGGGCCATTTTTTTCTAATTTGACTATTTTGTAATAATAGCCTTTCTCCGTGTATTTTAATGTGACTCCCTATGTAGGTACGTGAAAATATTAACTTGAAGCAATGATAAGCAAGCCACTGTAGCTCGGTACTGAGATTGCCAATGTATTTACATGTAGATACAAGTCCATAGATAAATTCTTGTATCGACTTATACGGCATTGATGATATCAGTGCATGTCATGAAGTCGTGAGTTTTTTTTTCCAATGTCGAAAAAAACAATTTACTTTTGAAAAGTTATACATTTACGTTTTACTTTTTTGAAAAACCACGTATAATTAATGCTGATAACGATACCAATTCAAATTAACCCAAACATAAATAATCATAGAAAAAACATTTGTGGTAATAGTTAAAGCATAAACTAGTAATAGTTCAGCTCTGTGGCTCGGCTACTTTCGTCTTTACTCAAAGAGTTTTTTTTTTCTTCAAATGTTAAGACCAGAGATCGAAGAGACCCATTTGCGATACTATATACTTTTTTGTTTGATTAAGGATTAAACGCCAAAGAAGCCACTCAGACTATCTGCGATATCTATGGAGACGTGTTGCAATTTGTAAAATGTCGCTGATGGTTTAGAAAATTTGAATGAAAATTAGAATGATGACGTAATAAAATCAACAGTGGAAGCGGATCCACGAAAAACCATCAAAGAATTGTCAGTATGTAGAGCTTGCCCTTGGACGATCGTTAAAGACCATCTCAAGCGCATTGGAAAAAAACACAGTCAAGGATTTTTTTTATCGATTAATGTATGTTTTTAAAAAAAAAATCATTATACATATTCCGCTTTACTTAATAGTTGCCTAAAGTGCACTTTATACGGGACAGAAATCTGTACAGTTTCTTGTGCAGTTTGCTAACAATCCCGAATACTGAATGATCGGCGCGACTTTTGGCTGCCTTCACAGTTGATGTTTTTATGTAAACGTTAGGTAGATATTAATATATTAAAGCTTTTTAAAACGTAAAAAACAAATAGGTAACCTATTTACGGTAACAATTTCCAGTATGCTAACATACGATAGTAAATTACGATCGCGTTTAAAAAATATACATATTTAGCGTGTCTTTTGACAGACTGTACAGTTTTCTGAACGAGAAACTCTACAGTTTTCGGTCTCGTATAAAGTGCGCATTAGTAAAATAACAACACCATTTATTAAAAATATTATAATAAATACAGTCATATATAACAGTCAAACTTTATAGGTATTATATTAGCCTTTAATTGTTTTAATCCATCTATTTTTTTTCCTGTATTTACTTATAATATTTTTACACTACTGAATTTTACATTTATTTTTAACATAATACACTTAACACTGGGACTCATTACCTTTTTTATTATATTAAACCATTCGGAGTATCAATTTTAGAAAAACTTTTCTATAGTGATTTTTATGCCCACTTCGTAGCTTAGTGGTAGCGTATTTGGCTACCGTACATGAGGTCGCGGGTCAGATTCCCGTAAGGGGTCAAAATGAAATATTTATTTACATGTGATATTCATATTAATATTTCATGTGTTGTACCTTGAACTGGTACTGAAGCGTAAGACTGATCATCCTACCTTCATGTTATAAAAATTATCAATTTACAGTGTATTTTGTGTAGGTACTAATACTGTGCCCTACGCACCATTGGGTGCGGATATGGGAAAGTAGTAGTAGATTTTTTATACAATTTTCTTTAAACATTTTGAAATGGGGTTAAATATTTAAAGTCGTGTTGAAAAAGATTTTTTTTTTCAAAATTATTTACTATAACTTATTTTATACATATATCGTTATACATATGTGCCTTTATAAAAATAATACATCTTTTCTGTTCAATATGTCCTAAAATAGGTTTGAATTTTATCGTATTTATCTGCATGAATAATGGTTTGTCGTAATCAAAAGTCAAAGGTATAATCAATTCTTCTCCATTAAATAAAATATGTAGCTACCGGTATAACAACGGATGTAGGACAACCTAAATTAATAAACACTCAGAATAATAAGTTATTAAGACCACATACCAGTTTTCATTATTTACAATATTAACAATTTCCTGTGTGCAAACTTACTATAACAACACGATCGCGCTTAAAAAATAAACATATTTAGCAAGTTTTTTGACAGACTTAAAACCTGTACAGTTTTTTTAACCAAGACACTGCACAAGAAACTGTACTATTCTCAGTACCGTATAAATTGCGTTTAAGTTCTAGCAACCATCCAATTTTCTCGAGTATCGATGCATATAATAATCGAGTTATTGGTTACTGGAGTAGACATTAGCAACTCTGATGGGATTATTACGCTTGTACCTAGAACAGTAAGGTATTCGAGCAACATACGTGACGTAATTTGCTCCTCCGCTGCATCCCAGGCATCCCTTTTAATGCTGTTAAGTTGGTAGTTATGGACTGAAGCAGCAACTACAAAAGCATAATTAATTTCATAGGTAACGAGTTTATGTTTGTAACTCACGTTGGCAATCAGAAACTTGGAATTGCTGAAATAGGAAAATTCAATAAGGGCCGGTTTTGTAAACTTCTGTTAGCCAATCGTTTTACCTTTTAAAGTTAGGTGTATTTCGCGAATATCCCGAATTTTCGTTTTATAAAACGCTAGTAAAGGAATTTGTCCGCCTCGTGCACACCACGGTGCGTTGGACTACTATGCATGATGTCGTGGGTTTTATTCTCCATTGGGAATAAAAAATATGAAACAATAACTTGAATGTGATCTTCACATAAAAAAAAACTTTTGGCTGTCTGTAAAGTCGGTTTACGGACGATAATTTTACGTGATAACGTCATAAGAAAACATTGATGAAAAATAGCATACTTTTATGAATTGAATTGAATTATTATTACTGAATTATCATTATTTTGTGAAATACAAAGCAGGAGTTAATTGAAAATTACAATTTTTTCCATAAATTAACATATTTTTACACTAGTTAATTTCACTTTCACTTTGTAGCTTGTGTGCTGCTGCTGTCTCCCTTCTACTCGGACGCATCGGCCGATGGAGTGGAAGAGAGATAGATGCGTCACAAACCGAACGTTTAGGCTGATCATGCCTCTCTATCGCTTGTTCCGCGCTCTCGCTTGCACACTCGGCTCAGGCGGAACGTGACAATGAGTCATGCTTTTTCGTGTGTGCAGCCGGCGTTCATCGATTTATTAGACGTTATCACGTCAATATTTCTTATGCAAATAGCTTGGGCTGACGTTAAAGCACTAAGGAAACAGAGAAATACCAACATTTGTTATTTTACACTAAACAAAAAATTATCTCCCAAACGAATGTAGATTATCTAGGCGTTTACAGGGCTTATGACCTGTCATTGACTGGGTTAAGTGGCCACTTTATGTATTACAACATTCCCCATTCCGCCCATCAGCTGATAACTTCCGGAACTTCTATTAGTATGAATTATCCTGCCACGTTTTACTTTACAAGTATTTTTCTCACTGGTGTAGTTAAGGCTCATCCGAACTTAATTACTTACTAGAAGACGCCTGAAGATGTCTCTCCAATTTTTATTTGCTTTATTTTTTAACCAGTTAATCTTCTTAACATTTTGAATGTGTAAAAATACTTGTAGACAAATTACTGGATGATACCCATGCTGAGCTGATATCAGATATTATTGATATCCCAACAGAGACAGAGAAACTCTGGAAACGAATGTGGATTATCTCTGTGGGATATCAATAATATCTGATATTAGCTCAGCATGGGTATCATCCAGTTATTCGTCTACAAGTATTTGTACACATTCAAAATGTTGTTAAAAAAATGATCTCTATGATAATTAATATTTACATCCCAGAACAAACAACTTACAGTAAATTATGTTACACTAGAAATCCCTAGTTTTAGGTATAAGTGTATAAAACGAGACTTAGAAAATCGCACTTTGGGAGATTAGAAATATTCAATATTTACTCTATATTGATTTATTTTCCGTGGATTATCATTACCTCATACCTATACCTAGTTAAATTGTTATAAAATGACGTACAAAATCACCAGCTAGCTCTCTATTTTACGTTCACTCTGAAAATTTTATTGTATTGCTTTGTAGGCCAATTAAAGAAATTGTTTTCCAAGAAGTTGTATTTTATATTCTAACATTTGTTTATTTATTTGATCTTGTAGGTACCTACCTGTAAAAAAAAATAAATTATGCTACCTCACTAGGATATCCTGTGCCGAGGGAAAAAGTTTTTTTTTTCTAAGTACAACCCGAAAACTGGTATGTAAATCTACATCGTATTTGAAGTCGAATGTGTAATAAATATGACTTTTAAATCTGAATTGAAAAAAAAAAAAAATTCTTCCCACAAAAGCTTTCATTAGTAGATACCTACCGTTTTTTATTTTTTTTTATTTAAAATACCGTTTTTTATTTTGATTTATTTATGGATGCTATTAATTCGACTGAACAAATGATATTTAATAACAATTTGCAAAAATATACAGAAAAAAAACAACTTCGCACAACTTGTGCTAATCCCACCTCCATTATGATATTGAAAATTGTCAAACCTTTAGTAGACGGCATCCCCGCATAATTTCTGCTCGGAGCCGCGGCTGGCGAGGTGTCGTACAGATGGTTGTAGTCCTCCTGCGGCTCCCGCTCCAAGGTCTGCAGCATGCGGAACATGTCCATGGTCAGCTCGGAGAACTTGACCTGCTCCGCGCAGCTGCCGATTATCAAGATTTCCTGCAGGCTGAGGCTCATCAACGGGGCGCGCTCCACCGGGGGAGTTGTCAGCGGACTCAACCTGAACAATACAAAATAAAACACTGAAAATTCTGAAAAAACTGATAGGACTAATGTTAAATTTTGAGCTGCTGCCAGCCCCTGGGCCAGCTCCTTGAGCAGGTTGGGGTGAATGTGATTATGACAATATTACAGCCGAGACAGTGATAGGGGCTAGGTGATAAGGTGGGAGATAAGGTGAACCTACCTACCTACCTACCTATAATTGTTTTAATAAGGGGAGGGAATTTTTTGCATTTTTAAATCCTCCTTGAATAAAACTACGAGGAATATGAACTGTTTAACTTTCTGAATATAATTATGTAGATCTGTTATTAATTTGGGTTATTTTTATAAGCTTTTATTATTATTCAAATTTCAGTATTTTCTTATGTTTCGTTCTCGCAATAACGCAACTTTATTCCATTTAACTCGTAATTGTAAATACAAAAACTGTTTGATTTATAGAAAGAGAGGGATGGATGTCGTTGACTGACGTTGTTTTTACACAACAGGCAAGTAAAATCAATAAGTAATTAAAGAGCGCATAAAATTCTAGGAAATGAATATGACAGATTTTATTTTATGCCTTTCTTTTTCATGAAAAAAGGTAAAAACCATACTTTGCGGTTACATTTAGTGAGTGCCGCTTACTTGGCTCCGTGTCACAAGTATAGGGCAAAACACATTTTTTTTCACGTTTTTTTTTATATTATTCTCTGTTGGAATGTTAATAATTATTTCCGATTCTTGTTTTTCGTTAAGATAATTTGATTCACTGCTTAATGAAAAATATTTAAATTTCTAGGAAGGCTTCAAATTTAGCGCTATTTTCCCATGCCTCTTATACCTCTCAGCGTTCTGTAGCTTAGCAACCTCTTAAAGAAAATAATGAATTATGATTTAAAAATACTTCCGTAAATAAGTGAATCCCGTAGGCATACAATTAATAAAATATTCAAATAAAAACGAGTTTGTTTTGTATCGAAAAACAAGATAATACCAAGAAAATCCCAAGAAAATCCTTTATAAGTATCACAATGTTTTATAAAATGTGAGTTTTTTACAAATAATGAAAGAATACCACCAGTATTCTTTTTCAAAAGTATTTTTCAAAAAAATATTTTGAAGCAATTTTGTTTATCTATTGATGCTATGAGTTATTTGCGACAACATTATTATTTATTAAATTATTTGTATATAACTAATTAAAATTAAATAAAAATACTTGGTACACTTCCACTTTTATTTACTTGACCAGTTAGCACTTTCACCCTGAAACGGGCATCTTCAGACTGGTCTGAAGATGCTCGTCTGAAGTCTGAAGATGCCCGTTACAGGGTGAAAGCGCTAACTGGTCAAATAAATAAAAGTGAAAGTGTACCAAGTATTTTTATTTAACTTTAATTAGTTATATACAAATAATTTAATCATGGAATTCCACCTAGTAATGTCAATAAAAAAAATAAAGCCAATTATGATTTATATCAATTTACTGAATTACTGGTTAAATTAGAAAAATAACTACGTTTTAGAATGAGAAAATTTTTGTATAACAGCTCGTCATGGTCATAAAATATTTTTATATTCATACGAATTCTTTGGAATAAAAAGCTTTAATTTGAATACGTAGGTACCTACTGTAAAACATTAAAAAGCTTTGATTTATGCGCTCACATCTATTCTTTTACGTGTTTTTATATGTATGATTGTAAAATATTATAAATGATGACTACAACCATTTTCTCTATCCACTTTTCAGCTTCGTTTACACTTACATGATGTACGAGTACACGATATACTATGCTGAAGCATTCATCTTCGATCGAAAACAATTTACCGTGTAAACACATTAAACCATGCATTTGAAAGAGTTATATACTGTGTAAACAAAACTAGATGTACAAGCAGGAAACCAGTGAATCTACTTCTTATTATTTGGAGTACATTTTATAAAATCATTTTGTTTTATTAAACTCATAGTTTTCGAGAAAATTGAGTAAGATTGTTTTTTACAAATTCTTATCAAATATTCCAATTTGATTTATTTAGTCAAATTAATACTATCCACGACTAAAATAAATTTTTACCATTTTAATAAGAATTCGTGTAATTTTACTTAATTTACGGTACTTTTCTTTAGGTTCAAAAAAGTTTTTTTTTTAGGTTCAAAAATCGTATATTACACACCCAAATATATGATGTATATTCACCAGTTTTCGAGTTGTACCTACTACGAATTTTGTCACTCCATGTATATAAACGGTCCATAGAACAACAGTGCTGTGTCTCAATACACAGGACCCAACTAGATAAGAAAATGTAACAAGTAAGAAATATAAATGAATCCGTAAAAATAAATTAGACAATAGTTAATATAAAATTTTTATTTACCTATGAGATAAGACGATAGGATTGGAGTCAGCGTGTAGAACCGACACCATTTGCCTCGGCTTTGATAAAGGATTTAATCTCATCAAGAACCACGTTCCATTCTATCTGGTCTTCAGGGTCGTAGTGCTGGCATAGTCCACAATCTGCCTGTCCAGCTCTCCCACCAGCTCTCTCACCAGCTTCATCTTCTTCAGCAGCAGGCAGACCACGATGAACCTGGCGTAGTAACGCAGCTTCTTCACCATGAGGTCCGATCTGTCTTCTTTAGAAGCCCTCGAATAGTATGCTCTACCCCTGATGGCAGCGTAGAACGAGTAAGCTTCGTTCAGGTAATTAGTTTCGCTGGTCCGAAGGCTGGAACAAACCATATTATATGGTTTCGCTTAGTGATTTAATACTGAATTTACTAAAAACTATTTTTTCAATTATTTGAGATCTAATTTGTAAAAACATACACATTAATTAATTAATAAACTATAAATGACACAGGTGGAAGAACCACCTAGCTTCCATTAAATTTTGTATTAGGCCCACGCATATTATTTAGTAAGCTATACCTCTTTTTGTAATGGCTATCAACGCACAAAAAATTATCCAATTGATGTCGCATCATGCAATAATATTATTTAACACAATATAAATGTTATTATTAAAAACCTATGCAGGGTAGGTACTTTGATAGCGATTATTGAAACCCTATTTTGTGGGTTAGGTTGTTCTTCTTCCACCGACATATTATACGTAACTATCATTACAAGGATATATATTACATATAATATTGTTAAATGTCGTACAAAATGAATGATTAATTTATTCCGAAACCTATGGCGCTGTAAAAACCTATTAATTAATTTACTGGTGTTTATGAATTATACAAGATATTATTTTGTAGAATACTAAAACAAGAATTGGTTGTAATTTTATGCTCCGACTTAGTACGATTTTTTCATCTTTTTCATATCAATTATATGTTTATGTGTACAGCAAAACCTAGCAATAAATGAGATCCCAATAATAATTCAATTTATTGAAGCGCGGACGTGGAGATGTCATAATGAAAAAAGTACTCAAGTATTTCTAGTATCGTAATAAAATTGTACGTATTTCTTTTTTATTATGTAACAAAATCAAGTTTCCCAATAGATTTGTGTTTAAAATATGCATAGCAAAATGCCTGTCGGATGCATTATATTGCCGATGCCGTGTTTCAAGCAATTTGTCACCCACATTACATTGCAACAGTAGGGTATTTTCTTAAATATGCACAAACGTGAGGCTATATTAAAAAATAGTAATACGTAATTTTTGTACCATTACAAAGAGAATATGGGTTAATAGGTATCTACTTGTATTAAAATAACTTTAATTCTAAATTATTTTGCATTTGGATACTGCGGAAGGATACTGTTGTAAACACATTAAAATTTTAAATTTTTATGTACTTCACCTAAAACTTTTATCTTTTTAAAAAAAATTGAAATGTTCTGAAACATAAGCGCTCAATTATAATAAGAAAAAAGTAAAAAACCATTTATGTTGAAAGGCCTTGCCTTGCAGTATATCAATCACTTTATCAGAGATTTGAATTCTTAAAAATCTTTTATTAAATTTACTAAATATTATTTTTGTTAATTATTCTCCCAGCAGATTTTAAAAACAACATTTCTATTATCAAGGTATAATATTATTATCAAGGTATAATCTATAAATAAATGAATTGAGTTTATCTAAAATAGTATCTACCTACGTATAAATATTATTGCGAGACTTTCAAACCCTTCTGCAAGTGTTTTGAGTGAATTATAATGTAACCTTCATTATTGTGTTAACATCCTAAATAAACTTCCTATTTCGGAATATATTTAATGGGACGTAAAACTGAGTTTTAAACAATGAACAGCAACTCGTATTGAATAATACTATTTATATTATTCTGAATCAATTACAATTAAAACTAATTTCATTTGTGGTACTCGTAAATCGAGTTAACGCTAATACTCGCTTTAACAAATACTGTACCTATCCCTAAAAAAACATATAATTTAAAATTACTTCAGAAATAAGGATTTGAATATTCTTCCTTGAAAAATTGTCTAGTGACTTAGGTACCCGATTTACAATAGTAAAAGCCTTTCCATGTTATTCTCAAAGTACCTAATAAGTAATGAGATATTGCATTGCATATTGCATAATGAGAGTCCTGAATATCGCAAATATAAATTTTCAATATCGCAATTTTTATAATAGATATTTACACATTCGCGAACATTTGACAAAATATTACAATTCCAAGGTATAGTCAGTTATAATGGAAATGCAAAAATTAACAATTGAAGATATAATGATAATGTAATAACAATACTTTGTTTTGTAAAATATTTTTCTTAATCGTCCAATAGCTATAGCACCCACGCTATATACTTTAAACAGAAAACAATTCTAATTTTATTACTTGTATCATTAATTTAGTATTATAATATTGAAAACATTTTTGTACCGTGATATTTTTGAATGAGGGATGTTAAAAAAATCTGTATTACAAAGTGAAAAAATATGATATGTAGTAATAAACTTCTCAACACAAAAATGTAAGAAATACGGGGTTATTCAGAAGAGACAAAACAATTTTGTATTTTAATACTAACGCACCAATAACGCCCCACCCTTTCCCTAGACTGTTTTAAAGACTATTAAGAGTCTTTTTTCAATCCAGCAAAACTGCGATTTTTTCAAGAAGCTAAACCACGATTTTAAGATTGCTAGTGTCATAAAAAATACTGATGAGTTTACTAATACTACTACTCTTCCCTTATCCGCACCCAATGGTGCATAGGGCACTGCATTGTACACCAAGAGTAGTGAACCGTGATCATTTGTTACATGAAAGCAAGATGATCACTTTTTTATGATCTGTCAATGTCAAAATGATAGCCAAAGCTTACATTTTTAGAAGTTATTAAAAATTTCATCATCAAATCAAAGTCGGTGGTCGTGGCTTACTCTAATTTTCGTTCGCGATAATAAAGCTCATTTTTGGCTACTGAGAAATAAAATATGTTTAGTTGGACAGGAAAAAACCCACATGTGTTTCAAGAAACTACATTGGATCCAAAAAAAAAATCCGTGTGGTGTAAATTTTGAGCTCTAGATTCTAGATGGTGAGATTGGAACGGAATTTATCGTCAATAATAATGATTGCCATGTTATGATCTTTAGAGTTCACTATCTTGCCGTGTTGAAAGACTTTTTTTTACCGGAATTGGATGGACTTGATATCAGTGATATGTGGTTCCAACAAGATGGTTCCACATGCCACTCAGCAGGTCTATAAATTGACCTATTGAAGATGATGTTCAGTAATCGTGTAATCTAGAGAAATGGTCTTGTCAACGACCCCTTCGTTCATGCGAGTTAACGCTCCTGGATTTCTTTTTATGAAATTATGTTAAGTCATTAGCATATGCCAACAAGTCAGCAAAGTTAGAGAAGCTCGTGAATAAAATCGAATGGGAAATTGTCCATATTTTGGTCGATATGTGTGGTAAACCGTTCCAAACTTGCTTGCGATGGTCATGTGAACGAAATAAAATTATATACTTAAATGTAACATTTCTGGGACAAATTCCAGCCCAATACTTAAATAAATTGTGGGTTTTCCCTAAATAAAATAGAATACAACATAAAATAAAATTATTCCGCGCAATTCAAAAAAAATTTATTTTATGTGGATATACCACAAAATTTCTTTTTACAAAAAAAGTTCGACTTTAAATAGTTATTTAGCAAACGCATTTTATAAAAACAAATCAAAATAGAAATGCTTATTTTTAAAACATTCGGACACGTATATATTTTTATGTATCAACCCAAGAGTAACAAAATCAATCATTATTCTTGCAAAAAAACCCACGAGTAACAAAATCAATCATTGTTCTTGCAAATCAACCCTCGAGTAGCAAAATAATTCATTATTCTTCCAAAAAAACCCACGAGTAACAAAATTAATCATTATTCTTGCAAATCAACCCATGTGTAGCAAAATCATTAAAAACCCACGAGTAACAAAATCAATCATTATTCTTGCAAATCAACCCATGGGTAGCAAAATCATTAATAATTATTCTTGCAAAAAAACCCACGAGTAACAAAATCAATCATTATTCTTGCAAATCAACCCATGAGTAACGAAATCAATCATTATTCTGGCAAATCAACCAATGTTTAACAGAATCAATCATTATTCTAGCGAATCATCAGCATTAGTAACAAAAGTGCACGATGTTATTTAAAAAATAAAATAAATTCAATTCAATTCAGTTTGACATGGAATTATAAAAGTAAAAACATTGTTGAATGTATTTCTGAAAATTTTATTTTAGTATTACTGAGAAATATCTTATTTTTGTAATATCCAGGGCCAACAACGATCATTTTTATTTTTGTTAGCCAGATTCTTGGAACTTGGAAACCCTTAACGGTTGGCAGGATTGAATCGTAATAGGTTTTATTTCTTTAAAAGGTTTATTTTAACATCGTTTTATAAGCGCTTAAAAAACCAGAATGTATATTTTTAAAAACACATGTTATAAAGAAGTAATATTGAAATGAAAAATGTGAAATAATAACATTAAAATATTTATATTTATTTTAGTATTATGCATAATTTAAACGTCAAAAATAAATAAAGAATAAATTAATTTTAAATACATATTACTGTAAAATGAAGCAAATGTGATTTGCTCAATTGTACCTAGGGAGCCAAAATTAAGAAAATTGATTATAATAGGTTATTTTTTTGCTTTCACTGTATCTAAGGTTTAGTACGGTTTTATTACACAGAATAGGTGAAATTTAGGCGCATTCAGCAATATTCAGTTGACAAAATTAATAGCAAGAACACGTGAAACCTTGCATTTTTCTTAAAGTTAATTTAAATTCTTAATAGTCCAACGCGTGAAACCGGAGGTTTTTCTTAACGTTAATTTAAATACTTAGTAGTCCAACGCGTTAACCATTCGACTACATGCAGACAAAGCAGTATGAATAAGGTCGCAGGTTCTATTCCAGAAGGGGTTAGTATGAAATATTTATTTACCGTGCGATTTTTTAAATAAAAATATTTCTGATGCCTAAACTGGCGCTTAAGCGTTCGACTGATCATCTTGCTTTCGCGTAACGAATTATCAAGATCGACAGCAGTTTTTGTATCGATGCAGTGCCGTTTGCACCATTGGGTGCGGATAAGGGAAAGTAGTAGTAGTTATTTTATATTTCGTTAGCAAACTTAACAAGTAACAAGATTTTTCAAAATCTGAGTAACGCACGGTTTCATTAAATTTGATTTCAAAGCAAAATTTCAGTATTATGCGATTTATTTTAACAAACCTACTTCATTCGACGATGGAAAGGATAAAAGTTACTAAGTGACATAATATGTGCAAGGGAAAATGATACCAAGTGACACAATATTAACATGTCGCTCGGTATAATTTTTATTTGCACATATTATATTTCCACCGTTGCTTATTATAATATACACTTTACCGATTCCTCCTAGGTTATATTGTTAAATATATCATATTTGATTTTCAATTGCCGTTACGTATTATATATTTTTGTTTGTATTATTATTGTACCAGTAATGGAAAGAATATTTTATTTATTTACAAAAGTTAATGTAGGTACCTTTGTGCTATCATTCTTTATCCGATGAAAATAGGTATACGTATGATACTTTTGTGATTTTCTAGTAAATTTTGCTGTTGGCACGCTATCTCACCACATACAGGTTTGAATGTAAAAAAAATTCCACCCCTATAAGTTTTGTACCCAGAAAACCGTTCATGTATAAATGCTAGACGCTTTTTTTAATTCAAATGGTTCTATTTCACAAAAATACACTTCATTTTAGTTGTTTGATGCAGGGCCAGTGGCGTACGCAAAATAAAATTTTATCTGAAAAATTCGCTTCAAGGAACCTATATTTTTTTTGGATGTGTGCCACTTGTTTGTCCAACATGCGTGTATGGAAAACATTGATAAAATGTGACGAAAGTAGGGAGGTTTTTTTCATCTTATTTAGGTACCAAAAATTTTAAATAGTGCAAAAATGAGAAAAAAAACCAATCAAAAACAAGTTATTAAAATATTTAGCTGCGATGTATTTGATGGTATACTGTATGAATAATGATGGATATATATTTTAAATTGACCATTCTCAACAAGTCTGCGTGTTGGAATATATCAAGACTACGTGTACCTGCTTATAAATTGATGGAAATAAGAAAATGACGCACAAATATTCTTTTTATGTTCAGCCTTGTTTAGATGAATTGACAATTTACAGTAAAAATACATCAAGCCAAGCATTTTTTTTTTAAGTTTATATTATGACCCAGTAAGTTTCAAAGGATGTGATATACTTTTAAAAAAAAGGAATTCGCCTAGTTTTATTTCTTATAAATTAAAGATTACTCAAAAATGCCTATTCATTTAAATAAGGCCAAAAACAGAGAGTCTGGTGAAAGTAGTATATGTAAAGTAAAGTAACATTTGTGTTAAACTATGCACAAAAATTTAATAAATTAAAACGTTAATAGGAAACCGGGCAAAGCCGGGTATACAGCAAGTAAATATCAATGCTTAATCGCCTATTTATCTCAACCAACATTTTTGGCTAAACTTATTTTTAACCTTTTTCATAAGCTAACGCAGTTATGCATGTAACAATTTACACATTAGTAAATAATTATTAAAGGTGTTTCGTCTAATCTACGAAATGTTGGTTACGGTAAATAAATAGGCTGTTAACCAAAAAATATATGCAAATGATTAAATGACGCACAGGTTTTTTTTCTAATACATGTCGCATTAAATTGGTTTCATACTCACTAGTAATGGTAATACAATTGTCCTATTTTAGAGGCGATTTCACCAATCTGCCACCTCTTGAGTCCATATTTAGTGTCCAACACTAGGCGGTGTTGCTGCTGAAACTTCCACAGCTTCGTGTAAATGTCGAAAGTCCGTCCGAAATACGCCTGCCACTGCTTGTGGCCATATTGTGGCAAGTCCCTGAAGAAAAAAAGAAAACTCAATGATTATTACTGAAAAAACCTAAATTAACCTAAGTAATGTGCCAATCCACCACTGGTAATGATGTCAATCCTTTACATAGGTTTGTCACGGAGTCTTCTAGGCTGTTCACTAGGTCCTGGGCCCAGATTACAAGCATATCTTCATCGCAGTTGTGACGCAAATATCATGATAGTAATAGATGTAACGCGCTATATACGATATGTTTGTAATCTGGGCTCTGAGTAGGTAAGCGATAAATCATATCGCACAATGAATATTAGGTATACTGCACTAAATCGTAATTTGTTGAAAATGAACTGGGAATACCACGTTACAGATCATACCGACCGCCACATTTCTGTCTAAGTAAAGTCTTTCTTTCTGTTTCGTATGTCGAGATATTAAAAGTTATAAACTCCAGTTTCAATGAAACTACCTAAAAAAAAAACACGTTTTTGCTATTTCCCAATAGTTGACTTTTTGGCGTTACTGCAGTTAAGTATTCATGGTGGGGCAAGTAGAGAATTTTTTGTGAAACATGGTATCTAAACCAGAATGAGGGGAAAAAAATTGCCGTGTTTGCGGAAAATCCTGAGATAATATTATTATTTGGTACGATGGAAAAAGAAAAACTTAATGAGTTGGAAAAGTTGATGGATAATGACGTGGTTTTAAATTCGATATGTCCCAAAAAATCTACAATTGGGCATGAAAATCCTCCTCCATGATATATAAAGTGATAATAATATTTTTAAAATATGTCTGAAGAAGAAAAAATATGGAGATATATTAAAAATGATTTATTTGTAGTTATATTGAGAATTATTGTTTTATTACTAATCCATTATTATGAAATTTGGTTCAATTATTCTCGTCCGAACTTGTGATATCATTATCAGTCAAATAACGATATTTATAACATATTTTCTGTTAATTCCTTAAAAAAGAGGGTAATTTTATTGGAACAGTGTTACCAAAAAATACGATTAGTAATTTTAGTTATTTTACTGTTATTGTGAAAATAACTTGTGGCATAAGCTTGTGGCATAAACTTGTGGCATGTGCTATAAAGCACGCTTATTTCTAACGCCCGTTCGACGTTAATTTTGATGAATTAATTCAGTGATGGTTGAACAAAAAAGAAAAAGCGTCTGAAAGCAACAGATCGGTCTTGGGTGAAATGTTCACTGAGTTAGGAAAGTATCACTCCACAGGATGCCATCAAAGGAATTTCACGGGTGGGTTATTAATTGAAGATCTATTTAACAATATACTACATAGTATCGTGGGCAACGTGCCGTGAGCGTCACACAGCAGTGCATATCACATAAGCCAATATCAACACAAATAATCCTAACACGCTACCCAATTTTGTTTAGGCCACATACTTTATAAATCGATATTTGGTGTTTGCACTTAAATTTAAATGATTTTATAAAATAATATTAATGAAAATATGTTCTTGTATTGTTACATAGTAAAATTGACAAGTTTTGAAAATGTTGTAAAGGTTTGTAAATACCTAATTATGTTATTTTTGTTATTTATTTTGTATGTTGCTTATTGTATTATTTTGGTTATAAGTTTTATTATACTTTTCATGAAAACTTCGGAAAATAATCTGTCAGAAATATTTATGTAAATATACAAATTATACATATATCAATCAGATGTAATAAGTTAATAAAGTTTTTTATCCTTCTTTACAAATACAATTGTATACAAAAAAGAAGGTGTTACCTTAAAAATATGTCTTAAGACGAAAGTTTAGAATTCGTAAATGGAAAATGGAAAAGGTAGCTTTTAAAATTATTGTTTCGTGTATTTTGTACAAAGGGGGTGTAATTTCCATGTGTCAGTTTAGTAAAACGAGGTCGTGTTTGGGAAAGTCATCAATGGAAAGATGTGAAATGAAAACTAACCTTAGTCCGTTAAATAACTGCTTTGACTTCTCCAGTAGATGGCAGAACTCGATCACAATTTTTCTCTCGTGTTCCTCCATTCCCGCCATTTTTTACCATCGCCTTATTTGAGCAGAGTTCGCTCCATGGCCTGCTCGGCGGAGAGAGCTTCTGCAGCGAGGTGTGGGTAGAGAATGATGTAGGGAGAGCGGGGTACACCGCGCGTGGCTCACGTGTCGGGGCGCGGGCCTGTCACCGCTGCCGGGGGCGCTGCCCACTCATGTTGGCCCCACATAGGCGAGCCGCGACACTAAACCGCGTCCAACATGGCGCCGCGCATGCCCCTAGCCCGCTGCGACGCCTGGCAGCTGTTCAATGAATGACGTCACGACCCGCCAACCTTGCACGCGCATCCCCCTACCGCATTCTTCCCTATCACTAGTATTTATAATCCGTGTTCTTCCCTAGTCGGCCCGACTAACGCACCCTCCAACTTACTTAAATCTGCAATGAGCGTACTACGCTAACCGGTTTTCTATGCCTACGGATGTGTGAAGCGTAGCGGCTTCAATTCATCCCTAGAATAAAAAAATAGATTCGGTAGGTACCTATCTACATACATAGGTGTATACATAAATATATATGTAAGTACTGTAAGAGAATTTACTCCTATAGCTTGTTAACTGTTTGCACATCAATAATTTGATATTTTAAGGATAGAATGAGACAATATAATATATCTTACATAATACAAATATCTATCACGCAAATAGTCCAGATTAAATGATTTGAATTTTTCAAATAAAGTATAAAACAATATTTGAATACCTACCTGTCTATGAGATTTGTGTGGGTAGGTACCTATATACATTTTTTGTGTAGGGAAAGTTCGGCCAACCCCGGATGGGACGGTGGGTAAACCCGGGACATTTGAATTTGAAGATATATTTTTGTGCGAATTTTGTCGAAATGGAGTGAGTAGGTATGAGGAAACTTCAATCGAAGTCTTCATTTATATGGAGAAATAAATTAATCTTTTCATTGTGCCTGTGAAAAGTTGTATCTAAAGTAGTTGATTTTAACTAACTTTAGTCATGATGTCCGAGGTTCTACAATAATAATGCGGTCGGGTCGGTAGCTAGGCTAAACAAGTGCTCAAGGTTGACTGTCCAATGTTGTTGAATGAGGTCAACTTTCGCATACCGGGTCGCACCACAAGAAGTTACCATTTGTTTAGTCCAAATATTGAAAATAGAAATTACGCTTATAATTATAGTATAAATCGGATTTAACGGAATGGCAATTTGGTGTGCGAGTCAGTCAAATTAACTTGTAACAAACTTTCGTAGGCGTATGTATTTAATATTTTTGTATGCACACTATGTTCTGTATTTTTGTATAAAAAGCCTTTATAATGAATGAATAAAAAAAACAGAGATAGTGAACTCAAACTGTCGACGCTTTCATTAATCAAAGGAAAATGAACCATGCGTACACAGGGCTGGAAGTATTAAAAAAATATATATCTGGTGTTTTGTTTACAAAAATTTGCCATCCTCTACCATGTGATTTGGTTGCTAAGGTCATAGCATTGCCTTCAATTTTTTTTATTTACGTGTCACAACTAACAACCTACGATTGATTGTAGCTAACAACGGTTTTCAGAAAAGTCGCTTATTTCTTTTCCGTCATATTTAATAATATTGCATAGAAAGAGTAGGCTATATGATTGTCAAGTGGCTATATTTAATATCATGCAATTGGCTTGATACAACTCTACATATAGTCATCTCTTTCTATAACATGGATACTTCTAGTCGTCTTATATTTTCGACGAATTCTACTATAAATATGACGAAGATTGTTGAAGACAGTTGCTTTCTGTTTGTGTCGTTTGTGAGCATAAAAACTTTTTAGCCACCAATAATTATTAATTATCCATATTAATATTAATTACTGTGTCCAGGGTGCTTAGCATAAACAAACTTCGAGATCGAATTCATAACTCTGTATGGAAAATCATTTCCCTTAGGATACGGAGTTTCCTTCGATTTTCTATACAAAGTGATGAATTTGATCTCGAAGTTGGTTCATACCAAGCTCCCAGAGCTTCACGCTATATTTTATGAACTAAAAAAAAACAATATCGATTTTTTTAAATTTACTTATGTTGAAAATATGCTTTCTGATTAACGTGATAAAAAATTAAGTTAGAAGCATTACATAATATTAATTTATGTTGTATTGTGATATTTATTAAGAGCATACACTATCACGTGACCCGCGGCCGTTTCTCCATATAATCGTAGTCCTCGATTTTTTTCCCTGGAAACTTCACTATTTAAAAAAAAGACAATGCAAACGATATAATGACTTCGAAACTACCCAGCATTTCACAACTTTTTAAGGACTTAGTGGGTAGCTTGTGTTTGAAAATAGAAATTAGAGTGGTAGAGTTGGGTTTCAAACCGCCGGCGCCGACCAATTAGACTTTAAGTCCGCAATGCTACTACTGGACTACCACCCGACTCAAAATAATTTAAAGATAACAATGTATAAAATATGTATATATGTGAGGTCATAAGTCATAATACAAAACAAACTATTTCCATTTTACTCATTTTTTACAAAGGTCAAAAATCTGTATCAGTTATGTAACACACTATCATGGTAGTTAAAATACTTACTGAGAATTATTTTCAATTTTTTATTAAAGTCACAAAATTCGCATTCTGTAAGAAGAAGGTAGATAAATTAAATTTTTATAATATTTTACTTTTTTGCAAACATGACTATTTCATAGAAATAGATCTTTTTGGAAATTGACTCATTAATTTTTTTCTTTAATTAGTGATGTATGTAGGTAGTAGGTAGGTACGTCAAAATAAAAAATAAATAAAAATAGGATAAAGATTACAAGCGCATTGTTTTGAGTAACGCCTTTTATCAAAAATTTGTTTCACATTTCAACATTGTTTGGAAAACGTTGAATGCTTAAAAAATAAAAATAACATAAATAAAATACCAATCAGTGCAAAAACTCTTATCATCATCATACCATATCCGCTCCCTATATGGAGCATATGGAATCCAAAAACTGCCTCCAGGCCAAGCAAAAACTCTACTTACTACTTTCTCTTATCCGCACCTAATGGTGCTAAGAGTAGGTACTTGTATTTTTCGAACCTACACCAAGTGCGATGAATCTCCCTAATGTGTTAGGTAAAGGCAATATGATCATTCTTACGCTTCAGTGCTAGTTCAAGTATCACAGAAAGTGATAAATTAGGTACACATATTTTTTATGATATAACAGTAATTTCATCAATATATCATTCACAATATAGCAATTTTATTAACAGGAGAAGTCACAGAAATACATATTACTACTCCTAGGTAAATTTATATCGGATATAGTACACATCGTCACATAAAGTCCCCTTTGCAATAAAGATACTAAATTTCCTGCTAGAAATAGTACATTTAGTTTATAAAAAAAACTTTTGGTTGTCTGTAAAGTCGGTTTACGGACGATAATTTTACGTGATAACGTCATAAGAAAACATTGATGAAAAATAGCATACTTTTATGAATTGAATTGAATTATTTTTACTGAATTATCATTATTTTGTATAATACAAAGTAGGAGTTAAGTGAAAATTACTTGTTTTTCCTTAAATTATCATTTTTTTGCACTCGTTAATTTCACTTTCACTTTGTAGCTTGTGTGCTGCTGCTGTCTCCCTTCTACTCGGACGCATCGGCCTATGGAGTGGAAGAGAGATAGATGAGTCACAAACCGAACGCTTAGTCCGATCGTGCCTCTCTATCGCTTGTTTCGCGCTCTCGCTTGCACACTCGGCTCAGGCGGAACGTGACAATGAGTCATGGTTTTTCGTGTGTGCAGCCTGCGTTCATCGATTTATTAGACGTTATCACGTCAAAAAATGATTTTAAAATGAAAAAGGTTTTTGTCATTTTTATCATAAATAAAATACCAGCAGCAGATTTTTTAGTTTTAAATTGCCCTGTTTGTATATATTTATATAACTAAATATTGCTCATTTTAGAAATAGTGCTTTTTGCATTATGACCTCACCACTAAGTAGAGGCACCTACATTTTGTTAAGTTGGTACCTACTATATATATGATACACCATATTAGTTATTCCTCGTAGGTAGGTACAAATTTTTTATACATTAGAATGAATGCAATACTGGGATCCCGTGTGGTTTTTGCGGGACTAATCTTGTTCGAAAAATGTGCGGATCCAACGGGATAAACGGGACTATAAATTAATAAGTTTTGCTTGTTATTAGTCCAATTAAATATATTTTTAAAAATCTGTGAAAAATCACATTTAAATAGATATTTCATGTTGACCCGTCGGGAATCGACACCCAACATCATGCATGGTAGATGGTAGCCCAACGGGCCAACCACTGCGCCACGAGGGGGACGTTATTACTACCAAACTATTTTATTTTTTAATTAAAATTCTACATTTCAGTTCGAGTCCCGCCGGACTGATATCCTCTAGTACTATAAAAATCTTTGTTTCCCGTACTACGAAATATTGTCCTATGTGACAGTTTGGCCAAAATTACTTATTTACACCATTTGAGTACATTTTTTCTTGTTCATATAATACAATCATTACGAGTATGTGCTTTGTAGACTTTCATATTTTCAACTAAAAAAACCTATGCGCAATTAATTTAATGTAATAATAATGTAATAATACACAGGGGATATTTGTACACATCATATACCTATATTATTCTTCACTTTGACTTATTTCGGCACATTCGTCCCTACGTGAAGCATGTCATGTGGAAATCACTAGATCGTTTATCGTTTAGCCCTCTATTTTGGTACCCATTCATCCATGGTGCTTGGCAACGCAGACCGTGATTATGATACGCTTGTTCACATTGTGATCGGTCAAATGCTTAGCTCACGTCGATAGTCATCTGTGATTGAGATACTGGAGTCCCTGTCGCCGGCCAACCTCTCACCTTCTCCAACGTCAGTCCCGCATCCATCAGCTTCGGCGCGCACACATCGTCATCGACGGTATACTTTTCGATTTTTACTTGTGTGTCCAATCAGAATGCTGAAATTAATATAAAATAAAAAAAACTTTTAAATTTAAATGTAAATTCACAAGACGATAGGTCAGTGCGATTTTTTTTCATATTAGGTTAATAAATGTTAAACTTTGACATTTTAAATTTTGGCAGAGAGAAAGCGCTTCACTTCGAGCCTGTCTCTCTTTTTCTTGCTAACACCATGGAAACACGCAAACGTGTCAAACTAGTGACAACATAATAGAATGGCGTTTTGGGTAAGCATAATTTGGAAATGACAATTACGAAAATTTCGTAAGCCAAATTTGGAAATGAAAATTACGAATAAGTACGTAAGCCAAATTTTGAAATGAAAATTACGAATGATACGATTTACCATTAAACTTTTTAGAGTGACGAAAATAACTAATTAAAATTTACGTTTGTAGACAATGTAATCAATACCTGATTGGAATTTGTAGAGTGTAATATAATGGATAAATACCTGTGAAATCTTACCTTCTTGTGTTTAAAAAAATTTATTTTTATATATATTGAGGGGAAAAAATGGTTTAGGTACTTAAAATGTGTAACATATCACGACACGATAGACACTTATTTAACATTTTATTTATTAGCTTTTTGATACATACAGTGGTTGTACATTGGCGGGTTTTTGTGCCTAGTGGGCTATTTCTTCCAACCAAAACATATAATAATAGTTAGTGCAGGTATTTACCGTAAGCGTCATATAAACAGAAAGAATCATTTTTTCAATTACAACACACATATACTCGTAAGTATCCACACTCTAATGTCTGGCCTTGGATAGATAGGGAATGAATACTGGTTGTTATAATTTTAAGAATATAAATAGGAAATGTTTTTTCTGCCGTTTTTTTAAACGATGGTGGACTGTTTCGGGCTCCTTTTAATAAGCATTTGGGAGTTGAGTGCCATAGGTCGAGCGACATGCTCTGTTAATGACTTGGAGTAGAAGGAAGAACTATGTCCATGGGAGGTTATCAGATGTGTATTTTAATCTAATGTGATCGTTAAGAAGGACATGAATTGACATATTATTATCGATCCCACCTTCCACCCGCAGACTGTTTATACGGGTCCCTTGGGGACTCTCTGTCAGTCACGACTTTTTTATATGACAGTCTGTTAATTTTTAATTGTTGCAGAGGACGCATAAGCAAATTGCAGGGCCCAACTTCAATGCGAACTTATGTCAAGAGGGCGTCTGCATTGATCAAGTCGAAAGAAATTCTCGAGTGCCGCTACCCTTGCTCGATCCCTCAGTGTCTCCGTATTGTATTACTTTTTTTTCTTTATTAATTACACATAATCATAGGAATAAACGTCAGATGTCAATATAAAATCAACAAAGTGTGCCGTATATAGCTCAACATATAATTACAAATTATAAGAAATAGGTGTTTAATATGGAACATGGTAGAAATAAAACATCAAAGAATTGTTACAAGTCACCCAAGGGAAGGATTCCGACAAAACCTAGTACCTACTATTAGGTCTTACCCCCCAACAGAGCTATATCATGAAATTTGTGTAACTATTTGTAAACTATAGCGATATGTTACTACATTAACATTATATCATATATAGTTTTATTATAAAGACCCGCAAGCGATACAAGATATAACCTCTTTCGTTGCTATATTATATTGAATAAAATTACCATCTTACCCACTTCGTAAAGTTTCAGCTGACCAAAATTGAAACACTTTGTGAATTTTCTTTTTTTTTTTTTAAGAATCTTTTTCAAATAGTGTTTTTGACCATTATGTGCGTTTCTCTATCTACACCATCGACTCGCGGCCGCTTCCCATTACACAATCGTGTTCTGCGATTTTCTATTTGGGATTTAGCTTTTAGAGCAATTATTTGTTCACCACATTTTAGATATCGACTATGATGCGATGCTTGCATCGTCTTATTTTTTTATATATGTTATTTGTTTAAGGAGATAAATATATTATTTGAAAAAATAAGACAGTGCTAACGACGCATCTGGTCGATATCTAATGCTGTGAAAAAAAATCGATTGTTCTAATATTAAATTTTAGGGAGAGAAATTCGAGGAATACGTTTGTATTTTTGGGATAAACGGCCGCGAGTCAAGCGTGCTGGACGGGAAATTTATTTCTCAAAATATTAGTTTATGTATAAAATTAAATGCTTTTATAATTAATTACTATTACATATATTATTACAAAATTAGTTACTATTCTAACAATAATTTAAAACTCCATTTTTGGACCAAATGAACTTATATGATGGCTTTTTGGTTGTCTGTTATTCCTATACAAGTTCTATGTAAAAACGCTGCAAATTTGGCAATTCCACCATTTCGTTTTTTGCCCGCCCTGTAAAGTAACCATTTTGGAGTTATACAATTTGCATATTAAGGTATCGATATACTTTTCTAGTTAAGGTTTAAATTTGTTATAATATTTAAAAAAAAAAATTTGTTATTAATGGTTTATTGTGTTATTATTCCTTTATTTGTGCTCAATAATATTGTTATGTTATTATTATGTACCTAATCTAAAGTAGTATTGTTTTGATATATCATGCTTGTAATAAATTATGTTGTTTTTGCTTATAGCCAAATTATCGAAATCGATAAAGGCTAAAAAGAAAGAAAAAGAGAAGGTACTTATTTTGTCAATTTTAAGTATAATAATAACCAGGTATTTAATAACCAAGGAGTTTGTACTAGAATAATCATATAAATTTATTTACTATTAACAGCAAATTAAAAGTCAGATTAGAAAGAAGATTTATTACAATATACGAATATACATGTCATACATGAATAAATTTAATGATTTTTTTACATTTATAAATAATATGAAATTTTAAAGTTGTTAGAGACAACCTCATTGACCTTGTGAAGGTGGATTTCGGTAGGTAATCGTGTAATCTCGAGAAATGGTCTAGTTGAATGGCAACCTCGTTTATGCGATTTGACGCGTCAGGATTTATTTTAGAGTTGTGTTAAGTCGTTGTTAACATGTCGCTCCATGAATACTATACTGCAGTAAGTCTTAATTGGTCGAAAATGAATGAGAACACCACTTAGACCACCATATTTCTGTCCAAGAAACATGTTTCCATTCATTCTCCATCCTATGTCAAGATATTGAATTTTCGAAAATCAATTCAATTTAATGAAACAGTACTAAAAAAAAATCAGTTCTTACAAATTCCCAAAAGTTGTCTTTTTTGAGTTAGTGCAGTTCACTCTAATATTATCTCTGTTCTGAGAAATCTGACCTATATATTTTTTGCAAATACCTACCTATAAACAATTTAATCTTTATTTTACAAAGATAGTCTATTTTCTTCATGTCCTAGTCCTATGAAGATCAAGACAAATAATTTTATCTCAATCTCAACTTGTTAGAGGGAAACGGAATGATTAAAATGTATTAGATAGTCAGTGGGAGATATAATAGTATAGTTGTATAGTCAGTGGGAGATATAATAGTATTGTTGTTTTTGAAATAGCTTGTCTAGTGTTAACTAAACATGACTTTGATAATAAACTTATTTTTTATTTAATCGAATTATGAGTACCTAAAAATCATAATTTTTTAATTTGATATTGATAAGAAACTGACTGTATTTAAATTTAATTGTAATAATAATCAATGTTTTATAAATGAATATAAAACAATTAAAGTAGAAAATATTATTGTTTAAGTTCAGATATCCTATGCTTGTAACAAATGTTGTTTGTTTATGGTCAAATTCCCGAAATCGGTAAAGATCAAATAAAGGAGAAAAAAGTTGTTGTTTACAGCCATCTATGTTTAAAAAAAGAAAGAATTGGCGCTTATAAACTTTAGTTACAACAAATTTTCACAGATGTCACTAAATAGTTTTGATTAACTGCCATCTATCCAACAACAGCAAAAACAGTTTATGCCATGCGCTGGAATTAAGCTTTTAAGTAACTAAAAAATATCATAGATGTCAGGACCATAGTTAATGACTGCCACCTATGTAATAAAATTAGAAACATTTGCACACCTTTTTAGTTTCTCAAAATTAACACAGATGTCACAGGTACATTTTATTTACCGCCATCTGTACCATAACATATGAAACTTTTTGTGCTGTACATCAGAAAAATGTAAATTTATTGTATTATTAGTTGTAATCGAATCGTATAGATGTCTCTTTTTCCCCTTTATTATTAAATTATCTGATTTACCAAAGGTTTGTCCCGATGGTTTTATGCTTCTTCGCTTTATATGTCTGCATGACAGAGATAATTGACACTAAAGAGATATCTGTCAGTTGAGGAGTTGTTTATGTTTGTAAGCCATTCATGATAACAAAAAAAAGTTCCTTCATAGATATAAGTTGATACAGGCCTATATCTTTCATTTTAACAACCTATAACTACATGTTGATATATTGATGATATCCCTACCAGAAGCCCACCAAACAAAGATGAATGATTTTGAAATATCCTATAATTTGATTATAATAAATATAATATAATTATTTTATACTCTCATTTAAATGGAAGTATGTATTAAATATGTGGCAAAGATTTCTAGACACAAATCAACAAAAAAACAGCATCTATTTGTATTGCAGCTGTGACGCATGTTTGAAGGTAATCCGTATAATCTCTTATTACTTATTAATTAACATAATATACAGCAGCTGTGATAAATACAGATGTTATTTTGATGAACTGCCCCTCGGTAGTTTGAAATAAGCATTTTTTAAGTTATAGCTATAAATTCACTAGCAAAGTGGGGCCACGTTTGTATTTCGGTAAATAACATGTCTCCTGGACTCTCGGTTTTTACAATCTGCCGATGCCATACAGTTTGTAGTTTGTTGCCAGTTTTCCCAAAGAGACACCGAGTTCCAAGAGTTTTCTGGGCAGCAATGATTTGCTGTGAAGGTGGTGATTCCTGGCGGAAGTTTCCAATAACGGCAATGCCGATACTGACATTATTGTAGCTTTTGGAATGAGCCCCAGCTATGTCCCACCCTCGACCCTCGTAAGCTGCTCCATCCCCTCCCACCAGAAAGTTATAGGCGATGTCTGACCAGTGCCTCGACTTCATGTGATAATTCTGCATTGATCTTACTTTTGCAGTGCAAGAACTCTGAAATATTAAAGCATATTTTTTACAAATCGTTTACATGGAGTTATTAAGATTGTTGATAATAATAAGTTCAGGATTATTGAATGGCAGGCGCGACGTTTGTCTGACCTGACAGTTAATGTTGTAAACATTTAAGTAGATATTGATGTATTAAATGCTTTTAAAAACGTAAAAAACAAATAACTTATTCACATTATTAGCTATATTCACAATTTACTATGACAAATATAAATATATGATAATAACTTACGATTGCGCTTGAAAAATATACATATTTAGTCTTTGACAGACTGTTAAGTTTTCTAACCCAGAAAATGCACCAGAAACTGTACAGTTTTCGGTCCCGTATAAAGTGCGCAATATTAAAAGAGCAACACTATCATAAAAATTTAAAAAAAGAATAAAGCTCACAGTGATGTCATATTTGAAAAATTTTATTTTATTTTATTTAATCACCTCAACAGGCCAGGAGGCCCAATTACAGAGGGGAACAACGTCACAAACGCCCAGGCTTAAGAAAAATCTTTTTTTTTGTGTTCTCACCAGGAATCGAACCCGGAAACTCCGTATCGTGAGTCCAGCGTTTTAGCCATTACTAGGTATTGAGCATAGCAATTGAAATTCTCAAAATGCTGTTCTAAAGTTAATAGTTGATATAAAACAAATATATTATACCTGATCTGAGCAGTTTTCAGAGGCCGTATGTATGATGATAACTATTGCCACAGGAGGTTCTAGGGGATCCATAGTTCCGCTAGTTGGTTGAGAGAGCCACTCACTTTTTGAGATCATTCGGAAAGTGTTAGCAGTCATAAGAACTTTATCTGGAAATATTAGTCAACATTATACTAGGTATTTCATTATATTATATTATTTACTCATAAATAACATACTGTGTATGAGTCAATAAGTTAGTTAGAAATACATATTTTTGTCAATTTAAGCTGAACAGCAAAAGACGCAAAAAAGTACTAAAATTTCAAATAGTACAAGGCACAATCCAAAAAACAAAAAAAATACAATGTACGATATTTAAAGAAATAAATATAATATAAATAAATATTATAGACGGCTTGCAATCACGTAACTCATAAATAGAAAAGTTTTATTTTGAAAATATATAATATTTATTTCAATTTAATATTTGTCCGCCTCGTAGCATAGTGGTAGCGCATTTGGCTACTGTGCATGAGGTTGTGGGCTGGATAAAATATTATAGTAGGGGGTCAAGAAAAAAATATTTATTTACATGTGGTTTCATATTAATATTGCATGTATGATTCCTTGGACTGGTTCTGAAGCGTAAGACTAATCACCTTACCATCATGAAATAAAAATTATAAGGATATACTACACTTGGTGTACCAATGCAGTGCCTTATGTACCATTGAATGTGGATAAGGGAAAGTAGTAGTAGTAAATTACGCATCTTTCGTAAGCTAACCAATACTTGCAAACATCAGATAGTTACATTTAAGATATGCTTGTAATATAATGTCATAATTTTTAACAGCCTTCAGAATACAGACAATATTTATCTGGGTAAAACACAAAGCCCACAATTTTATTGTTAACATAAAAAAAATAAAACTAAATTTATAAAAGATGAGCAAAAACAAGACATAGATTGATGCAGCCATAACAAGCCAAAAGAAGAATTATGAAGCAAAGTTATTTTAAATAAAGCATAAGCCTGTTTCGTTAAAAAAATAGGAATTAAATCGCTGTGAAATGAGTATTAAACAAATTATCGTTAGAATCAAAGTCAACGCTGCTACACTGTTAGCCTTAAACCAAAATATAAAATGTTGTTGAAAAAATAGTTATTTGCTGTGTATTATAATTAGATAAATAAATACATTAAAAAAGTTACCTGTATCTGTTTTAAAAGACTCATTTGGATGGAGACTTTCTAAGTTCTGGAAGCCAATTGCGCAACCTGGATTTTCTGAGAAGCGGGGATACACTAAGAAGGCAAATACCAAACCGAGCATACTTCCAATAACTAAGGCTACTGTTGCAATTATCATCACGAGGCTCACTCCGATTTTATTACTCGGCCGTTTATTGTTACCCATTTTGGTGCTGTAAAGAAAAAGAATGCTTGCATTAGT
The DNA here is from genome assembly GCA_022494985.1 of Micrasema minimum. Lineage (NCBI taxonomy): Eukaryota > Metazoa > Arthropoda > Insecta > Trichoptera > Brachycentridae > Micrasema > Micrasema minimum. Next base: position 90,175 of record JAGVSP010000769.1, read on the forward strand.
AATATTAAAACATATCAGAGGAATGCTTTTGATATGGCACCAATTTTATTTGGATCTGGATTTCTGTGGCGTTTAACAGATGACCAGCCACCTTCTTTGTTCCCCACATGTACGGAAAATAATAAATTATAAATGATCAAGATACATTGCACTCAGTGTACTATTAATGCAGTACCCTATGCACCATTAGGTGCGGATAAGTAAAGTAGTAGTAGTAGAATGCAGCAGAGAGGCATATAAGAATGAATGTTCAACTTATGGAAACAAAAATAAATTTATTGATTTGATTTCATTATAATCTAAAAGAGGTATGAAAATACATTCTAATTATGTAATTAGTAATAAATTACCTTTGGGAAAAACATTATAAGGTGTATTTTTTTATATCTACCAAATAAAATAAAGATAAAGTATATATATATTTGCAAATAAGGAGACGTTTATGTTCATTTAGATGCTTTGTAAAATACATATTGAAAATATAACATTTTTAAAATTTGTTTAATGCCCGCTTTATATGGGACAGTTTCTTGTTCAGAAAACTACACAGTTTCTTGTTCAGAAAACTGTGCAGTCTGTCAAACTTCTGTCAAAAGACACGCTAAATATGTGTATTTTTGAAACGCGATTGTAAGTTATTATCGTATGTTTGCTCTCAGGAAATTGTATATTTAGCTAATAATGTAAATATGTTATTGGTTTTTTACGTATTTAAAAGCATACAATAAACCAATGTCTACTTAAACGTTTACATAAAAAACATTGACTGTCATGTCAGCTTAAATCTGACACTAGCACACAGTTTTTCATGCAGTTTTAGCTTTATACGGGACCGTTTTCAGACTGCACAGAAAACTGTGTGTAGTAAACTGCGCCATATAAAGTAGGCTTTAGTCAAAAAATGAAGAAAAAGAAGTGTAGACCAATATGATTCCATTATTTTAATGCAACGAAGTTACCTGAATTCTAATTTTATATACTGCCTTACACCCATACACCTAAACAAAAACAATCCTAGCCATAATATTTGCTAATGTTAATTTAAAAATTTAACACTACCAACTTGTTTAAAAAAATCTGACTTCTTCGAGCGTAATAACCAACTAAAACCAAATGTACAGATAGCAAAGTAGGTACTGATTAGTGTAGGCGGAGTGTAATGTGGAGAGGGTATGGTATCACTATAAGCAGAATAATTAATCAATAAATTATTAAACCAATTAATATTGTTTAAACTTTCTAGAATTCAAGATTTTACTGTTTTATGCGAAATGCAGTGGAAAACCGAGTTTACATACATAATATTTGAATGAAATCAGCAACAATTAGCAATGCCACTGTTTCCTAATTTTTTTTTCTTTTAGCGTACTATTTATCTGAGCAAAAAAAAATTGTATTTTTTTTATGTGTTCTTAATGTAGATACGATTTTTTAAAGTTCCATATATCAAATACTGCGCCAAATACTGCTATGCACTAAGTGCGACATTTTTGCAGGAGTGACGTCATAAAACGGGTGGCTGACGAGGCGGCGGCAGATGGTACTTCTCCAGCCAGTAACAAAACTGTCAAAAATCTTTGCAAAACTGACGCGGGACGGAGGGCCGGAGCACAGATAATATGGCGGGAAACCGGAACACTGATGCAAGGAGTGACATCATTGTTTTCGGTTTTGAAATGAATATTATTTACAACATTTTTTATTTATTTTTGCGTGCATTTTTTAGATATTTCAACTTACTTTAAAATGTTTCAATATTCGTGTATAGGTACACGAAAACATTTTTAAAATTCAATTCCGGGTTGGGCCCGAATTCCTCATTGTGTAATGTAAATTATAATTTTTTACATGTTTTATTAACAATAGTTCAGCGATGTTTATTTACTCTTATCTTGAAGTTGTTACTGTTTGACCTCTGTGTTTGGTAAACTTCACAGCATGTTATTTTGTGAACAATATAGATATGTTGGTAATAAATTGGTGCAAATTACATACGCCGTTTCTCTGAAAACATTGAGCTTTGTGCACATTGCACGTTATCACTTCGCTGTCACATTTTCCGTGGACCTGACCTGGGAGGATGCGCGGGAACTGGCAGCCGATTGCTTGGCCTGGAGGCAGTTTGTGGAATCCATATGCTCCACATAGGGAGTGGACATGGTATGATGATGATGTCACATTTTCACACCAAATGACGGCATATCTATAGTGAGAAACGTTTTTCCTTTAGTCAGTTTTATCACATTAAGAATTAATAAATATTTATAATGAAAAAATAATATATTTTTTTATTGTACATTCAAGAAACCTATTATATATGAGAATACTGTGCAAGCACATGCTTCTTTTGTTATTTTTTACCAGAAGCTGGGAGCCCCCAACTAACAAAAAGAGATAAATCGAAATATAATCAACAGCTTACAGTTGAAAGGAAAAAATTACCAAGAGACATAATATTATAATAATTTATATTATACTATACTTTTTATACTTTATATTATACTTTTACGTTGCTTTGTATCATTTTCCCTTGCACTAACTGTATTTTTTTCCTGTCGATAATCAAAATTAGATTAGCATTGCGTAAAAATTATTATAAGCTAGGTAATGCTGTCAATTTATTATAAGGTAATTTTCCTTTGATTAATGTAAGCATCGACTATCTCAGTTTATTATACCTCCATATTATAATATTATTATAGTACAACCTCCTTGATTTTACCCCTTTAAGTTTTTAAGCTATTGCATGAGAAACATTCTTAGACCTATTCTATCTTCCTTGTGTACATTATAACAACGATGAAGCATTCATAAATAAGTAAAATATAGCACAAAACAAAAAATATAGTAAGACTAAATTTGATAACCCTCACATTCTGTGGGTTATCAAGTTGTGTAAAACTTGCGCAAGTGTTAAACATTACGACACAGGGTTTATGAATTTAAAGGTTAGGAATTTTAGCATTACTTTTGTGAATTTTACACAATTGGAAAACATAATGAGTAATTTTTTAGCCAATACACTAGGGGCTGCTTAACTGAGCTTAAAATGCAGTAAAAAGAAAAATGTTGGCTTGACTTTATCAGGAGGGCCCATGGCATTAGTAATACTGGCAATTTTACGAACATGGGCCCTCTAGTTACATTTAAACAAAAATGTACGTCCCGTAGCTCTGATGTAAACTGCCGATGGATTGTCAACAGTGGACGTCCAGGACGCCAGGAACCTGGGCAGGGATTACGAATATATTTAGGTGTAGATATTTTATTTGTTTATTTGTTCTTTTACATTCTAAAATAAAAATTTATACAATGATAATGTTCCCTGATATCCTGTGACGAGGGAAATCTTTTATATTAAGAATGTAGGTAAGCACGAGGTTGATAACGCTTATATCAACCTCATACCAACCTGTATTTACATTCAGACATAGTGGTGATCCGTGCCCCAGTGCAGAACTTCAGTTAGTATTAAATTTGAACTTATTAAGGCTGAAATTCATGGTAGAATCAAACCACCTAGTATCCTTCTCAGATACTTGCTCTCAAAACTCAACAAACTAGCATTCTGAGCTTATATGAGATGCCAGGATTCACATCCATATGGAAGAACTGGCACAATACAGTTGTTAAAGAGCTGGCATTTTGTTTTGAACGCGCACAAACTGGAACTGCAAGATTGTCGGATTGCAAGTTCCTTGTGCGTGCTGCCATGTTCAGTTATATAAACGCCTAGTATCTTAATGTCAACTCTTCTGATCCTCTGCCCATTGTTGTAAAGGGGACATTGTTGTAGTCGACAGGGGATAGGCACACGACTTACCCAGGAAAAAGCCAGTTTGGTTAACACTCAGCACCTGAAGTATCGGGGTTCTTATCCTCGCCAAGATTATATGTGCAAGAGTTTTTCCTGAAACGCTTAATAATGTTATTCCGCGGTAGTTATTACATTACATCGGATCACCCTCCATATGAAGAGCAATAATGACACCATTGATCCAGTCTTTTGGACAACACTCCTCCTTCCAGACCATAGTCAACAGGTCACGGAGGGGATGCAAAATAGTGTCTAAGCCGTTCTTCACATGTTTGGGGTGGATTCCATCTTCTCTCACTGCTTTCCTATTTCTCAGACTTTTCACCACCCTTACGCCATTACAAAAGTAATAAAATATTTATTTTAAATTCTTAAGGTATACCAAAATTATTAAATAATTCGCCAAAGCTAGAGGAAGCTGGTTATTAAATATGTATATTATGATACCTAATAATTCATTAAACGGCTTGATCACCAAGGATTATTTTGTGTCGATTACTTAGATTATCTATTTTGTTTTTTTTTTTTTAAATTTAATTTAACTAATGAATAAAAAAAAACCGTGTTTAATATCTAAAATGTGTTTTATCGTACTTCAGAGTCTAAAACATCTAAAATTATCAATATAATTTATTCGTCCAAGAGGCGAATGTTTATGAATACTGTATCTCCTAAGAATGTTTATGAATGTAAAGTTAAATATGTGATAGCAAAGTTTCAAACCATGGTTTTTGGAGAAATCGTTTATCTCTTTTCTATAATATTTAATACTGCATAGAAAGGGAGGCTTTATGATTATCAAGTGATTTAGAATTGATAAAATTTTAGTATACCTACAAATCAAATAGTTATTAGCATACCGTGTGAATGAATAATATAGAGTACTAACATGCAGTGGATATTTAGCAGTGTTTGGTCCTACACCTGACTCACAAATTCCATGACCCAACGATGAGGCCTTTCCAATTATCCCAATTATTTTGAGGCTGTTGATATTCATTTAGGTGACAGGATTATTATTTCTATTTGCCAAATATTGCCCCATTGTAATGGCATTTGTTTTGCGATCTTTCACTTTTAAGTCTCTTCAGGTCTGAAAGAATATTATATTTATAATATATTGTGTATGTAGTTCGTTGGGAGCAAATAAAATCTGTTGGAAAACTAAACATCTGCGCGAAAATACTATTAGCTTACCAGCTTCCATTGATTTACTGATTTAGGAGGCCCCAACGCAGCCAGCTCCGCCGTGAGACGAGTCCACAATCGTGCACTGTTTAGCGACCCTTGCACACCCGAGAATCTCCCTGCAGCGAAGTTGGAGTGATTCGCCATAAATTGGATCAATGCATCTATCTATCTGTACTGCTTTCAATCGACAACATTGTTTTAGAATAAGTAAAAATATAGCATAAATGTAATGAATCCCAACACTAAACGATAAATAGGACATAAAAAATGTAAATACTTACGATTTTGACGGGTTTTCCATTTCCAAGAGAAATTTAGAGAAATTTGAAAGTAATAAGCCCGCTTGTAAACAAGTTTGACTTGACACTTCGACATTTGACATTTGCTTGGCGACCAGTGATGAGATGGCGAAAAAAAAATCTCCCCAGATTTTTTCAACAATTCCCCAGATAAAAAAAAAATAAATCACCATTTATGAAAAATTACTTTAAAAATGTGAACAAGCATATCATAAATTTACAATGTGATTGATTTAAGTACGACAAGAATAATAAAAATATATAAAGATTATATTTTTAAAATATTATTTTACTGCAGATCCTGAATAAAGCCATTTCGAATAATTACTTGCTGTTTCCCATACATCAACCTTTGATACAATACATCGCTCACAGATGCCTTTCGAAATTCTTCAGATTTCGTGCCCTATTTTCCTTTGGCAGTCAGAATTCCTCAGATCTAGGGACTTTTTCCCAGACATTACATCACTTATGGGAATTGGCGATAATCACGCAGTTATTGCCAGCATTGCAAAAAAATAATACCAGTCAAAAAAAATAATAAATAGGTACTTAATTACGTTTTTTCTATGAGATCCTGAAAATCGAATCTACACCCTGAAAATTTTTCTTTCAGAATGGGCTTGTAACCCAGAATTTTCTGTGAATGCAGAAAAATAAAACAGAAAATCACAAAACCATCGGTGTAGTCCGTTTGAAAATTGGATGATTAATAAACGAGATACGATAATGCATTGAGTTTTTAAAAATTAATATTAAAGTGATTGGTGACGTCATCGGTAACACATCACAAGAACTTTTTTGTTACAGAGATAATTTCTTCTGTTTTATGGGTTGCTTTCATCATTTTGCGAAAATTCCAGCTAAGTTAAGTTAAAATAATGTTAAGTTTAATTTGTTGATCGTAAATATAAAGGTTAATAGTTAATGATAATATTATTTTTTATTGTTAATAAAAAACAAACGAACATATTAATTTAAAACACCATCACCGCTTTAATTTTAATAAATTTATAAATTGGAATAAATTCACAATTTTAATAAATCCTTTATCCGTAGTAGTAGTAGTTTAATATAATTTTGTTCGTACAATACCTATAGGTAGGTTATACATACAACATTTTTTAATGGTTATTCCGACTTGGATTTGCGCACAAAGGCGTGCCATACATCCGAAGCGATTACATGCCGCTTCAAACTTTTTTTAGCCAATATTTACAACTGTGAATATTTTTAAATTAGGAATATTTACCTGCGTACAATGAAAAATTTCAGTGCCTAGAACCGCTTTATTTGATATTATTTTGTTGTTTTGACAATGCTGTTATTTTGTATTTTGTCCAGACGTGTTATATTACACCAGTGATTTCAAAGGGAATAATTGTAAAAATTTGCTCTATTTGTGTTTTGCAGTGAAAAAAAGACACACGTCAATTGGTAAGAGCTCACCATGTCTATCTTCCACTATCCAATACATTTGAATCACTTTGTTTCCCCCCTTTTGAATAGAGAATAAGAGAGAAAGGAGGATTGATTGCTTCGTAATTTTCCAAAATATTTCACAAATGAACATTTAAATCTAAATTAAGGGAATCTTGAATGAATTATTTTAAAATACGCAAAAAGTGATACTATAATTTTTATTTCTATTTCTGTGCTTATTTTTGCGATTTAAGAACAAAAGTCGGCATTTTGACAGCATACTTACGGTATTTTACAGTTTTACTACTTTACTACTATTACTATTTTATGTAAATTTATGTTTCTTTAAAAATTTAATAATTTTCTTCAGGATAGTTGAAAAGAAAAATGGAGGAAAAGGTCAGAAGAATAAAATACCCAGTTTACAAACCATTACTTGGCTTTTTGTATTCATTTTATTTTATAACATCTATACATAGTTTCTACTACATTAAGATTTAAGAAATAAGTAATATATTTTAAAGGTTCACATTCTTTTAGTAGATATTAGCCAAAGTAGAGATGAACCGGAGATTTTCAGAAAGATGGTTAGTAATCTGTATATTATTTCACCTGTTTCTTAATATAGAAAATAAATATCTTAACAAGACTAGAAATTACTCACACATAATAATTATACAAAATAAATTATATCGGTATTAGAGTATTCTAGATTTATGACAGTATATGTATTATACTTACCTAATTTAAAATGATATCAGTTTAATTTGTTTTTATTTTTAATTACATCAATTATACAATATGCATTTGACTTAGTGCCAAATTTATTTTATATTATTTTAAAACAGGCTTATGAACTCATAAATAGTATCCAATTAGGATTATTGTAAACAAACCTGAACTAAACAATGAAGTTCAAAAAACTAAGAGTTGGGTTTGATGATCCCTATTTGATCGCTGATGTTATCATTATTAGATAGATAATAAAGTAATTACATCAAAAGATATCTTTATCATTTACATATATAGCTAAAGATTGCGCACATTAAATTTAATTATTTACATTGGTGTAATAAATAAACAAATTTGTACAAACAATTATTTTGTAAATCTTAACAATACCATTAAATTAATACAATATAATAATCGGATGATTCAAAAACACTACCTAAAATAAATACGTTTGAATGCAGATTATTATCGGGGTAATAAAATGAAGCTACTAAAAGCAACAGAAAATTTTACAAATAAATTTAAGATTATTGACATACCATAGTATTAAACATTAAAATAATAAATGCCATAATACAATAGTTATTTCGAACTGTTTTTATTTTTTAATGTTATAAATTGACGGAAAATGAACATTTTATCTGTGCATTATTTATAAATATTTTAAATTAAGTTAGATTCATTGATTGGCAGTTAAATAGAATAAATATGTATGTTCGAACGGATGGTGGCCCAGTGGTAGTGTCTAGAGATTCTCGGTTCGAATCCCCACTCCGCCACGACTTGATTCCCATTTTCAAGCACAAAGTATAAGTATTCATTGAAAATAGTGTAATATGCAAATTAAATATAAGCAAATATCATAAGATTGTAGGTACAGATTTCTTTTTTAAAAAGTTTAAAAATACGCGATGCTCTTTATTTCATTATGGATTTATATGGTTACCTAATTATTCTTTTTTATAACATACATTTGGTGTTAAACAATAAAACATATTTATTTACTTTCTGTTGTACATATTATGTTCTAACACGCCTAACATTACCTATTAAAAAAAATAATTACAGTTCATTTCACTTTTTATATTGATACACTGTCAAAAATATGTAGGAAGAAAGCAAACACGGATTTATCCCTCTACCGCATGAATTATTAAGGACAGAACAATATTTTTTTTACTAAGGCTTTTTTAATTTAGCATGACGTAATGGTACGAAACGGAGAAAAAAAATCAAATTAATTTTAAAACGTTCCCATTTTCCAAAGAATCGCTTTCAATATGAGCTTACTTTCAAATTCGGTTAAATAACTGGTTCGGTAAAATAAAATAGCAAAATTCTAGGCCATATTATATATTATTATCTAAATATATGGCTTAGGTATTTGGTAAAGGGATAAGTAAGTTGAACTTGGTCAAGAAGTTACAAAATGAAATTTGATTATGTTAATTGTTTTATTCTATTGTGATAAATGATTATTCGAAAATGTAAAAGAAATTGTCAATTTTATTGGAGTTTATAACTTTGTTATCATAATCATAATCACAATGATAATTCAGCATAACCGAATTACTTGATTAAATAATAATAGAGTATTAATTTTTAACCAAATAACTTCATAACCATAATCAGTAACTCGACATGATCAATCGGTTATAAAGAATTTCTGAAATGACAAAAAAGTTTATATTATTCGATTATGAAAATAACTGATAAAAAGATCATCATCTGTTCAATGAAATAGCATGAGGGCTGATTTTTATAATAAACAGTTCGCTATTTTAAACTGACGTTCTAGGTTTAGAACTTGGCTTAACCAATGAATGCTGTCGTAACTAACAACAGATGTCTCGCATGTAAGAATTTGAGAATACTCTTGTTCATAAAAAAAAATCTCAAAAAAAGTATATTATATATTATAAAATATGAGATAAAAAAAAATAGCAGACTAAAAATTATGGCAGCATTTAATTTTGAACAGTTCAAATAGCAAAAATAAAAGATGGAAAAATAAACTTACAATCCGTCATTTTCTTGTTAATACATAATTTTAAACATTACTTAGGTTTTTTAAAAATTACCACTAAGTATATAATATTATTATTATATCTACATATATATTCACATTCATTATATATAGTAATTATTACAATATAAAAACCAAACATTACCGTAATAATAATATCAATTTTTGTGATAAATTCGCCCAGAAAATAAAACAAAATTCAAAATGATTGAGATTCTGTGCAGGGAAACTAAAGAGCTCTCGTTTTAGGCAAATATATAATTTTTACAACATTTAAGGGCTACGCATAATAGTCATTATTTAAATTAAATTTATTAAAACACCAAAAATAGCTCAATGTTTGTGACTAGGACAGGTATTCAATTTTGAGATTTATTATGTCTAACAAAATAATTTTATAATCTCTTCGAAATTAATCACAACACCACAGGGCAGTTAAAAAAAACAATGAATTAATTCTGTTTTAAAATAATTGTACGTAAAACTAAAAAAATACCTATATATCAAAAGGTCGTACATTAGGTAGGTATACTGATATGAAGGTAAGCCTTGTATGGGTTTTATGCAAGTATTTTTTACATACCTATGTAGATACTTTAAAAAAGTAGGTAAATACACAGGTATCCACAGAAAAGGAAAATCTTTTCCTGTCCTGTGTTAAATCTTTTCCCTTTCTATGGTAGGTAGATATAGGTACAAATAGGTATAAAAATACGACAGAAAATAGTCCGCAAGACAGATTTTACGAAGCGTGCACTTTATGACGGGACACACTGCATAATATTTTTATCGTGGGTAAATTAAAATATCTTCCAATGAGTAATTTTTGTTCAACAAATCCCAATATTCGCAGTGGAACATTTGTTTAAAAAACTGAACAGTATAATTTTATTATTAGAAAATTTTAAACAATACCTATGCGTGGTGTGGTTTAATGTGTGCTTGCAATAAGAATTGACGATCGAAGATTACTCAGGCGGTAATATATTTCTATGTAAACCCTACTTTGCTTACCGTTTGCCCCCAAAATTGACAAAAAGAAACCAAACGTAAATTTTCGAATTACCTTTTCACTTTTTATCTTTAAGGTACGAATTTTTTATCAGTTGGAGAAAAATAACCACCCCTAAACGCGTTTTACAATGTCTTTCACAGTAAATGAAACAGAGAGCCAAAAATATTTCTTCAAAATCATCGTTTTTCAGGAGGCGCATTTTAACCGCAGTTGCTGTAAGTATTTCTTCAACCTATTTTATTTGACATTATTATATTAAAGTAAAACAAGTTGGAGCAATAATAGCAAATTGCAGCTAAATAACACTGAAATGTTTGAAATTTGATTAGAGGTTTTTCCATATTTTCCATACTACCAAAATTTCCCAGAATAGGCATCGACAATTTTCCCAGATAGGTAAAACCTTGACATGGCCCCAAGCATCGACATTTTTGCGATTTGGTTTCTTCTGAACGTCATCCAAATGTACGACCCAAATATCTACGGCTTAGTGTGTAAAAAGGGCCAACTAACAAGAAGCAAAGTAAATATTTAGTTGGAAGAAACTACTGTCTATTTTACCAACTTGTCGCACCATGAATATACAATTCTGTACTAAGTCCCAATCTGTCGAAAAATAACCGAGAATACTACGTTACAGCTCACATCGATCACCACATTTTTCTATCTCTTTCCTATCTCGAGATATTCATTTAAAAAATCTAATTTCAAGTGCGGAAATAAAATCACAAAAGTTGACTTTTTTGAGTTAGAGCAGTTTATGTAGTAGGTACCTATTCATGGAGCGATGTGTATGAGTTAGTTCGTTTTAAGCAGCGAATTTAAAGTTGAAAATTGGCTATGTAGGTGTAATAGAAAGTGATGCATACAAGCCTCACAAACAATGAACTCTCTCCGAACACAATTGGAGTTTTTACATATTAAGCCGCGGAAAGCGAATATCCACATTAAAGATGGGCAATGTGTCTTAGAGTATATATTCTGATATAACTAGTGAATAATAACAGGTTTTTATGATACCAAAACGGAAAACAACTTTGGTTTTGAATAAATTCGGAAAAAAATAATAAATGTGATTATAAATTCAAGTGTTATTTATATTTTGGTTTTTGTATTCAAACCGTTATTATCGGTCAGACAATCGATATCAGAATGTGATGAAAATCACGTAGCCCATCATCAAAGTCGACGATGTTTTCAGTGTTTTAAAGCAACAAAAAAATAAATAATTATGTTTTTACAATAGCTCCGGAATCAGCCTGTGGATGTGTTCGATAGATGTCGTTGTATATCTATATGTTTGGTCATGCATAGTGGGGATACGATCCCAGATGCGAGGTGACGTGGGGCGGGGGCATGGAGTGGGGGGAGTACAGGTTCCCCCTCCCCCGCCCCAGTTGCTCCAGGAAGCCGCCCCGGGAAAATAGACGCTGAAACAAAAAATAAACATTATTCCTGAAAATTTGTATTGCTAATCCTTCCAGGCTGTCATAGAGAGACTTAAGGTCAGGCTAAGTTACAAAAAAAGAATAAAAATATAAAAATACCTAGATTTTTGTATGTACCTTTAGTGTTTTTTATTGTACATATTATAATGTACTTGTCAATGTTCAGATGTAATATGCTCATTACAAAATATTTTATTGTTGGGATTAAAATGATGGGTTACCGCCAAATTATCTCAACCAACATTTTTTAGATTTTCCAGGACTTAAACAAAATAATTTACCAACAACTTAACGTTAATTGTTTTTATTAAAAATAAATACATTTAAATGTAAACAAACGTGCACGTTTTATTATTTAATTTTCCTCTTTCGAAATCGATCCGTGTAAGACCAGAGTTACATTTTGAAAAGTTTAAAATTGAATAATTAGGCGGTCCGGTCGATTGGAACCCAGCAATGTACTCTAATTATTAATGTATTAAAGAATAAATACTTATTGTGAGTTCCAAAAAAAAAATATTCTAAGTTAAGTTGGAGGTAATTGATCCAGACGCGGGGAATAACTGATAGAACATTTTTTGTGTAAAGCCTAGAGTAAGTTGTATTAGAATTCCTACAAAATATATTTTTATCCATTTTACATTATTATAGATTTTTTTAAAATAAAACCATTCAACATTATTATAGATTTTAGAAAAAAAACACAGTTTTTGTGATGAAAAATGGCAGTTTTTTTATGAAAAAAGAAATTTTGTATATTTTGTGTAGGTACTTACAGTGAATATAAAATTTGGTTCCCACCCAAAGTATTTAATTTCTACTTTTTTTCAGGGATATTTTAAAATTAATAAAGCATTCGGAAATAACTCGGGAGAGCTATTTCTGGGAAGAAAGAAGGAAACCATTTCTATTCATGATTAGAAATATCCAGCCATGGATTAAACAATAGACACAAAACGCATATAAAAATAATATCACAACATAAATCAATCGCTTTTTTTTAACCACCCCAACAGGCCAGGTGGCCCAATTACAGAGGGGACAACGTTACAAAAACCCAGGCTTGAGAAAAATCACTTTTGATTTTTGTGTTCTCACCGGTAATCGAACCCGAAACCTCCGTATCGTGAGTCCAGCGTCTTAGTCATTACGCTACGCTTTAAAATAGAAGTTCCAGTTCTTTAAAAGGGTTGGTATTACTGTTAGTTTTAATAACATCTTATCGTTTGTGTAAGTTCAATACCGCGTATGAGCCAATAAGTTAAGTTCAAAATACGTATTTTGGCGGTTTTCGTTGAGCAACATAAGCCGCATCGATTGTCATATTTAAATTTTAATATTGATCATAAGCTGGTGTAATGCAATCGTTCAAAGTCAATACCACAAATAAATCGTTTTCAAATTACATTTTTATTTGAATTAACATGTACTTTCAAAAATACGTTTCCTAATACAAAAAAGAAAATACAGAAGAGAGCATTTTCAAAATTTGTAAACATATTTTTGCTAGCAAGATTCTATGGTTGATTTTCTCCTGAAGATTTTAATCAATGGCTTATACGCAGTATTGAACTTACACATGCGCTATGCACACTTTATACGGGACAGTAAACTGTACAGTGTGTCAGTTTCTTGTGCAGTTTGCAAACTGTCCCGAATAAAGCGAAAACTTGATGAAAAACTTTACGCAAGTGTCAAATTCATTCAACTTTAAATCCATACAGTAAAGTTATGCACTTAGTTTCTGCGCGCGCATCACCCCCGACTGTATAATACGTATAATATTCAATAGTATACATAGATAAGATTACAAATAAACTTTTATGCTTACAAATATGAATAATAATGTAATATGTAATAAAAATATGAACAGAAATCTTAGATTGAAATTTAAAAAATCGAATATCGACTGTTTGACAATTGTGTTGCCAAATTAATATCGGTAATAGTTCCTAAAGTTATTCGTAGATTGAATTTGTCTGCGCTAATAATTGCTTTAAAATTAAAATGACTTCCAAAACCGGTAGGTAAATCAGTTGTAAATTTTCAGTAGATTCGTTAAATCTCCATAAAATCGATAGATCTGTAAACAATCGATAAGATAGATGAGCGACAAAGAGTATTAGTACGGCAACATTGAAGCGTCCAACTGTCGCGTTTTGCGCACGCCAACAGTTTAAACTGTGCCGTGTAAAGGTAAAATTCACACCGCAAAGTATTTATTGCTCAGAAAATGGTACAAGAAAAAGTTTTCTGAACAAGAAACTGCCGTATAAAGTGCGCTTTAAGCTGTTTACATGGTAACAATCCACTTTGACTACGAGTATGTTGGGCCAATGCTGTAGATTTTAAAAACGTTTAATACATTGCTATTAAAAGTTGGGCCAAATGGGCTAGTATTAAGTATTATATTTATGTAAATACCAAAATTAAACGGTACTCTTGTAAACTCTTTTAAATTGAAGAGAAACTTTTCTACAGTATGTGCGAATTCTATTTTTTATAATTTGTAATTATAAAAACTTGCACTTAGACAGATAATAATATATATGTAGTCCAGAGAAATCTGGACATGGCATGGCAGAAAGACATGGCAAACAAGTGCTTGAAAGTGGGCATGTAAGAAGTCGGAATAATCGACGTGCGTGCATGAGAAGATGTATGAATATGGAGAAAGCAAGAGAAGTGTGCCAGGACAGAGTGGTGTGGCGTTCTATCCTCTCTGCCTACCCCTTCAGAGAAATGGCGTGATGGTTAGTAAGTTAGTTAGTTAGAAATCTAGCACAACCTACAACAATGTATACAATATATTAGAGCGCCATCAATATTTTTCAATAAAAAATAATCATTTGTGACGTTATGGATGATATTATACCCTACTACTTAATCTGGTTTCACTATAACTATTGCTTTCTATTATACTTTCCCTTATACGCACCTAACGGTACATAGGGCGTTGTATTGATAGGTACCTACACCTAGTGCAGTATACATACATACATATTGATAATTTGTTACAACACGAAGGCAATACGACCAGTCTTACGCTTCTGCGCCAGTCCAAGGAACTATTTTTAGGTTAAGATCGCATTGAAATAAACATTTAATTCCCGTCGGGAATCGAACACGCGACGTCACGCTTTCACTAGGTTTACAGACGAAGATTTTCACTAGAATCTATGTTATCATTACTAAGTTGTTGCCGAATCAATTTTCATTGCTTTCTTAACTTTTCAGATCTCTTATTTTCCCATTGTTTGATCACATAATTTAGTGCTGCACTAAATCAGGCGCGGGAGTACACCCTCTGATCTGTATTGCATTAATTGCACTCTGGGCAGTCGCCCGACAATACCATGATTGTATTCATTTCTCGCTCAAGTATCATTATGGACCAAACCAGGGGATGCTTCATTCCCTAGACTAGACGGTCTTAGAGACACATAGTAAAAAGAGACACTGCCAATAATTAGTTGAAACCTCTATTTATTAAAAAAGCTTTAAAACACAAAACAATTCATTGTTATTCAACAAATAATATGGTAGGTATAAAATGATAACGCCTAATTAATCAAATTAATAAATAAACTACGGAAAAATTCAAGCGGTCAAATAAAAAGTGTGATTCATTTCTTTAAAATGTTAAGGTCGATTCAACAAATTATACACGGAGTAACAATATTCGTAGTACAACCCGAAAACTGACGAATCTACATCACATTTGGAGTTGACTGTGTAATATGGGTATTGAATCTCAGCTTTAAAAAAAAGTTCCTTGCAAAACCTAAAATTGCACAAATTCTTTTTTAAATTCAGTTTTCCTTTATGGATAGTATTAATTTTACCAAACAAATTATATTTGATTACAATTTGTTAGAATTTCTTGAAAAAAACTTATCACGCAATTTCCTCGAAAACTGTAGGTGAAATAAAATTTAAAAATCTACATAATCGACTCAAAATTAACATAATATATGACATTTTTAACTCACAATTTTTCGCATAATATCTAGGAATATATTGATCTAACAGCTCGAGGCGAGATGTTCCTGGTGATTAAATCCTGGAGGAATCTAGTAGTGACTTCCACATGCTCCACATAGGAGCAAAAGAAGATTATAAATTTTCTGTTACGAATTCGGTAATAACGACGTCTCCTGATTTAACAATATTACGAATAATTTATCTCCCTATGCAATAGTATAAATAGTACTATAGTAATAGTACTATACGTCATATATGTATAATATGTAAATAAATTCTAATAGCATAATTTTTAAGCCCTTAGTAGGTATATTGAGTCGCACGCGAAACATTTTGAAAATTTACAAGCCTTGTGACCTATCACTAACAAGGTTAAGCTATCGTTTATTCGCTGTGGAACATTTCTTATTTTGCTATCGTAAAATTACAAAATCCTATATTCTTTTATCTACGAAGCCTAAAGCTTAGCCCTTAACATATACTACTACTACTTATATTTTCCTTTATCCGCACCAAATGGTGCATAGGGCATTTCATTGGTACACCAACTGCAGTGTATTTTGGTCATTTTAATACATTAAGGTAGGATGATCAGTTACGCTTTAGTACCAGTCCAAGGTATCACACATGAAATATTAATTTGAAAATAAAATGTTATTAAATTTTAATGTAGCAATCGACCGGTAGCCAAATGCGCTAACACTATGCTGCTAGGCGGACCTGAACGTATAAAAATCACAAAAGTGCCACTCGTTTTTATGGCACCTTCCCATCCAAATCACAACCGAAAGATATGCTATCGGGTCAAATGCGAAACGAACACCCTGCTTGTTTAAATGCCCTAATCATTTTCTACGCCGAGGTTTCATTTTGCTAGGAGGCTTGAACAATCCGGTTCAAGAGAGTAGTGCAAGTGTCGCTATTACACCGCCTTTGTGTAGCCGCTCTTTTGTTACTGTCGGAAATTATGAGCAAAGCCGTTGTTCTTCAACAGATGAAGAGGACGTATTGTTACGTATATTTGTATTGATTGCAACCGTTGCGAGTTCCACTCGCAGACTTCGAATTGGAGAGAGATTTTTCGAAATTATCGTTTGAAAAAAAAACTATTTTTCGTGCCCAGACCATCAATTTCAATTCAGGCTATGACAAAAAGTTGTGGTTTTTCCTCCATCCACTCTATGACGCTATAGTAAGTATTGATCGATATTTGTTAATATTTAAAAACAATCAAATGCCAAGTACTCTCATCTCTGGGTAGGCCGAGACAGCGTTATTAAATAGAAACGTAAGGCTGATCAAAGATGATCAAAGGTAAGAACCTTAATATAATAAAATGATCAATATACACTGCACTTGCCCATTGCACCATTAGGTGCGGATAAGGGAAAGTAGTGGTGGCAGTAAATTTTTCCATTTGAGGTGGTAGGGCTCGATCGGTGACGTCACCGATTGCATGTGAAATCCAAATTAATTTTCCCTTCTTTTCTGCATGCTCAAGAAATATTGTGCAACAAGCCAAACAAGGAAATATTCTCTCCGTGGGCTTTGAACTAATCTGTCTTTGAATTTTCAATGTGCAGTACCAATGCGTGTATTCTTTAAAACTCTTTTTCTGAAATAGGGTAAAGGGCTGGTAAAGAATGTCTTTGTTAGTTTACAGTGAGGCTAATGTATCGGTAAATGTTTACTAAGGACTCCGATTTGGTTACAAAATGTCAGCGCCACGCGCACTGTGAAGGGAACCTACCCTGACGCATGCAAAATACTTTATTCGTAATGCAACCCCATTCCGAGGGCTGCTCAAAAGGCTCTTAGCGCCAGAAATACTGTGATTATTCGATTCGAGTGTATACCCACAGTCCTGATAATGAAAGCTTGCTCCGAAACTAATAGAAAAATTACTACCTACTTTAGGTGTCGTCGTTTTAAACAAAGGATATTTATATTTGAATTAATTGCTTCCACTGTAAAATTAATTAATTGAAAAAAATTACACTTTAAAGGAAATTGTAAAAACCGGCCAGTTTTAATATCAAGTCTCTTAATTTGAATAAAACACATAGGTATATCATGAATATATTTTTGCATTTTTATCTCGTATTTATTCATTTCAAAATATATTAAAAAAT
This sequence comes from Micrasema minimum, assembly GCA_022494985.1. NCBI lineage: Eukaryota > Metazoa > Arthropoda > Insecta > Trichoptera > Brachycentridae > Micrasema > Micrasema minimum. The sequence goes on from JAGVSP010000769.1 coordinate 108,241, forward strand.
ATAATGGTAAAATCGTTTTAATATTTTTTAAAAATGTAAGGGTCCCATGATTTATGGGAAAATTAAAAAAAAAGCTTTTAATCTTTAATAACGCAGTCACAAATTTAGTATGTAATGTTGAGATTAATAATTTTTATTGAGAAACTCATTTTTTAGTTCATTTTTGTAGGGTAATTGGGATAATAATTTCTGTGGAAAATAATGCATAAATTTTCCAAATTGTTTATTTTTAGGTGGAAATAATGAATTATGGAAAGTAAAAAGAGGTAAGTCAGATTATTTTAGGCATGAACGAATATTGCGAATGTTATTTTATATCTTATGGCTTCCTTTATATTAGTTAATGATTGATCATAAGACTTGCAACCGTTCAAATGTTGATATTTTAAATTATCGATTTAATATGGGTAAGGTTTTGTGCTAAAATTTAGGATTTGAACATATTCAAAATTTTTATGTCAATTTTAATAAAATTTAAAAACAATAGGTTCATGTAAATTAGTTTCTCCACCATTGAGTATTTAAATAAAAAGGTGATTCTGTTTCATGATGTTACAAAAATAAACGCAGTTACGGTGATTTAAGAAAGCAAAGTTTTCGCAAAGAGACAATAAGGCGAGCATCGCTATTTTCGCGTAAAAATATTATGCAAGTTTATACAAAAATTTAAAAAATGCGTTTTTAAACAAGCACTCAAAACATTTTCAAATTATTTTAAATGCGCTTATGCTGCCTAAGTATATATATTTGAATGCATCTTTAGTCAAACTGTACAACTGTATTGTTTTTTCTTTAATTTCACTTGAAATAATGGTTTAATCTTCTTGCTATCAATGCTAAAAGCATGTCCGTTGTGGTGGTGGCATCAATAATATATTCGATTTCTTTAACAATTTTTAAAGTAAAAGAAAAAAGTTTTTTTTTCTGCACATTGTTTGATGGCTAGGGGTTTCTGCTAGTATAACGCGCCGTTAAATCACACGTGTCCAAATGAACTTTTTTGTACAGATTTCAAAGGGTTAAGGTTAAGATGGCATGTTCCTAAAATTACGTAAAGATTTTGTTTGATTAAAATATAATTTATTAATCGAACTATTTATAGTACAAATAATATACATATTACAATTATTATGAAAAATAATTGCATTTCGAGTAGGCACCTCTAATATTTTAGGGATGTGAAATATTCATATCTATATAAGTAGTAATTATGTTTAATCTCACTTTTTTATTGTACCTACATGTTTTCCGATAATATCGAAAACATGAATATCGGACCAATAATCTGCATTTGAAAACACCGATATTGTCTTCTACAATACAGGTATTTTATTGATAATAATTTGTTGATATTGTTTTCATTTCTAATCTGCCAAGATTAACGATTGTCCAAACGTTCCTCATTTTTTATATTGGTGATTTATATACTTTATACGTGTTTGGTTGAATTCGATAATGAACATAACACTAAACATAACAATGTAAGTGGTGTTTTGTAAGGTCAGATGTTAGGCTAATGTAAAAATGAAGTAGAAGATATCAAAAATAGTTTGTATATTTAATTATTTTCATCCGAAATCTGTATGTGGTACAGCGTTGTAAAATGAGGTAAATGAATTCCATTGAATAAATAGGAGAAAAAAAGCATTAAACATTACGTAGGTGCAATGAATAAGATAATTTACTGGTCAACAGTAAAAAAAACGTATTATAAAAACGATAAATTTTTATCACAGTTTACATATTTAGTTATTGTTAAAAAAATGTAAGATAAATGAGAAGAAAAATCCCTGTTTTATTTTATTTATAGAAGAAAAGAACTCGACCGGAGATTGCAAAATCCGCCTGCATATTAATTATGTTTTGTTTGTAATATTTGTTTATCCTTACCGGTAGACGTCGGCATGGCGGCGTGCGGTGCCATGAAGGAGCTAAGCTTGGCGCTGTGGTGGTAGGAGCTCATGAACAGGTCGCTCTGATACTTGTAGGCAGGGTCGCTGGCTGCCGGCTGCGTGGCTGCTGCTAGCCCCTGGAAGTCGAACTTGTAGGCGTACCGCTTCCCGTGCACTTTGGTCATAATGTTCTTGTCATAGTAATACCTGGGCAATGAAACAGACACGCGCACGATTAGAAATCCCCTCACATAATCCCCTCACAACTCTAGACTGCACCGGTTAGTATAACACAGTAATACACCAGTTGAAATGCATGTGCAATGTGGGGAATACTATTTTTTATTAGTTTACGCTGAAAAGAAAAGAGGCCTAATATTCTATATATCGTTTCCCCTGCACCTTGGTCATAACGTTATTGTCATAGTTATACCTGGGCAATGAAAAAGACACGATTTGCCACCACACAATCCGAACTCCAGACTATGTAAATACATGCGTGAAAATTAGTCAAATCGATGTAAACGGGTTACCCAGTGAGGACAAATTTATTTAACCGTTTTGTAATTTTTTTTTGTCAAAAAATAAATAAATAAAATTAAAAATTAATAGGACGAGAAACAAACATGATGATTTACTGTTAAATAAACATGATGAATAAATACTATTAAACAAACATAATGAATTACTGTTGAAGAACCGGGTCCGTTATTACTCATAAATAAACTTAGTAAAAACACATCGCTTATAATATAATACACACATAATCGCCAAATATTTTAAATAAAGTAACAATTTTTTTATTTGTTTTCCCCTTTAAAAATCTTATCATTAAGTTAAGATTATTAAATAAACCACAAAAAAAAACAATCCAATAAAAGGAGGAAAACAATAAAAACATTGTTTTTAGACGTATCGCTGCATATTTCAATTATTAACATGAATAAGCAAGCACAAGGGAAATCGCACGCTGCATGCATAATTATATAATTTGCAGAAAACAAATAAACATTAAACGTTTCAGTCCAGAGGACAATTCATTTTCTTTCTGATTTCACTAAAGTGCAATAAATTTATTGAGAAAACGAAATATCACTTTAAGTCGTCTTTTAAAATGAGTTCTCTCTGAAATTTTATGAATTTTTATTTTCCGTATCCGCAAAACACTTCGATTCTCAGCAATTTCCGCTCCGCTAAAATTTCCGATGGCAATCATTGGCTACATTGTGCTTAAAAAATTTTCAGCAGAAAGAAAATTCAAAAACTCTCTTAGTGTCATCTGAAATACAAGGCATACAACGGTGAAAAATAAATAAAAACATATACACAAAATCTTCCTACTATTTTTACTATTTTTAATTTAAATGTATTTTTTTGCTTATTTTCTTTTTACATAAAAATTCAATTCATGTTATAGTAAAAGTAAACGAATTATGCATTGTGCACAATCCAATTACTTCCAAGCCTCAAAATATTGGTCCTATAAAAATATGTTTTACGGAACGTTTTTATTTGAATATTCTGATTAACACCAATATATTAATAATAATGTGTGATTTTTGAAAAGGGTCAATAAAAATATGTAAGAATGAAAATTAATTTTCAATCGGATGCAAGTAAGCTTGAACATGTGAATTTCGTTTTAGTGTAAATATTATATTATTGGGGTTGTATGAAAATTTTGAAATGTGAGCATATCGACAGCAAAATATTATGTAAAAGGACCAATAATTTTGAAAATATTTAGTTTATTATTTCTGTTACTTCAAAGTAAGCTAACATTCTGATGATGTAGGTACAGGTATATAATAGTTTTTAACCACCACAAAAGGTCGAGGGACTCAATAACACATGCTCGTCAAAAATATCCAGGCATGAGAAAAATCACTTTTAATTTACGATTTTTTATCGGGAATAGGATAGGGAATAGAACCAGGAACCTCCGTATCGTGAGTAAACTATGCTTTGCTTTTTTACACAGTTTTATTTATAATCTCAAACCTGGTGATTGGTTTACAATAGGTTTGGTGTGATTTACAAATTTATTAAGCTGCCGATTTGCATAATATGTTCTTGGTGTACTAATACAGTGCCCATGCACCATTGGGTGCGAATAAGGGAGAGTAGTAGTATATAATATGTTTATGTGGATTGTGTTTTAGTATGAATGTAAATGATTACAATGGATGTTGACTACCAATACACTGACCTGAGCGCCCGGCTGAGCTTGTCATAGTTCATATTTGGCTTGGACTTCCTCTCCCCCCACCTCCTGGCCACCTCGTCAGGATCTGTCAACTTGAACTCCCCGTTCGTCCCCTCCCACGTGATGCACCCGGCGTTGCTTGAGTCACTCAACAACTCCAACAAAAACTGCCACAGCTGGATCTGACCGGAGCCTGAACAATTGAAGAGTGACTTTTCAAAATGGCTTAAGTAAAAAAACTCAATATTGTACCATATATAAATACAAGTATGTACTTTCAAACAATGTGCGGTTTATTTCTTAATTCATAAGTCAAAAAAGGTCGTTAAAAGGAAGACACTTTTTGTGTCTCAAACGACCTTATGTCATTTTGATTTTTTTTTATGCACCCGGCGTTATTCCTACTCAGCAACTCCGACAAAAACTGCCACAGCTGAATTTGACCGGAGCCTGAATAATAAAAAATTAAAGAGTGACTTTTCAAAATGGCTTAAATAAAGTATGATCGTTTGAAGAAAAACAGTTTTTTTGTATTTAAAGTGCAAACAATCTTCAAGATTCGCTGTATTTCGTGTATAAACGCAGTGCCCTATGCACCAATGGGTGCGGATACGGGAGAATAGTGGTTGTAGTAAAATGACTTCATTCATGACTTTTGGTCAGTTTATTTTCCTTCAACTTACACTTATAAGGCTACAGTAAGATCGGTGTGTGTATTAAAAATAAAAAAGTGAAATGTTTTTTATGTAAATATCTGAGAGGATAAAATGAAAAATATTTTTTTCAAAGAATGGTGATTATGCAGCTAGTAAATATTATTTAAACTGCATTCTTACTTTAAAATTCACAATTTTTGTCTTAAGCCATTTTGAAAAATCCCTCTTCAACTATTTCAGTATAATGTTATTAAATAAACAATAATATTGAGGCTGATAGAAGTAATAACTTTTACTTATTCCAGTATATTATTTAATAAACAATAATATTGAGGCTGATAGAAGTAAATAGCCCTTAACTATTTCAGTAGGTATATTATTTAATGAACATTAATATTGAGTATGACAGAAGTGATAACCTTTAAATACTTCAGTATAATATTATGGAATAAACAATAATGTTGAGGCTAATAGACTAACCTAATAACAAAAATATTGAGGCTGTTAGAAGTAAATAATCTGTACCTGTCACTAATGCTGAAAGTCATTATCTTAATTACAATTTACATCTCCACAGAGAAGTTTAGGAGGGGGTGTAAATATCTAATCGTTAACAGGGTTAATTGGACAATTGGGCAGGGCTATGGACCCTGGGACCTGAATTGGCTGGGTTAAGTGACCACTTGTCGTATTACAACATTCCGCCTAGCTGTATATAGGTAATAATATCTGCTTTATTTGTGGTTTTTCAGTTTAAAATAATATATATATGCCTTCATGAAATAAATGATCAAGATAAACTACACTTGGTGTACCTACCCATGCACCATTAGGTGCGGATAAGGAGATGAAGTAGGTAGTAGATAAGGATATAGCTTTAGTAGAAGTTTAAAAACCAGGAGGGGTAGGTTATAAAAAAATGTTAAAAATTTAATGAGTGAAATAAAAAGGAATCAATATTGGATCAGAGAAACGAGTTATTTTTTTTAAATAAAAAAGTATTTTTAAAAATAAATTGCGTAAAGTGGGACCTGGCTGGGTTATTTTTTTATAAGCCTTAAATTTTTAACCTAGTTTTAGGGGTTCAAATTGAGTTTGAATTAAATTAAAATGAAAACAAATTAATTTTGCATATGTACCTTTATAAATGTAGGGGAAATCTACTCCAATGAAGCATCAACAAAAATATAAAGGCAATATTTGGGATCGGTTGATCTAACTCATCATAATTACATATTTTTTAGTCATTAAATTAATATAGGTACTACTGATATTTTAAGAATGAATTAAAAACCAATATGCGAAATTACCTTATTTTATTTGCATGCTTTGAATAAACATATTTTCTGATATTGTGAGTGAAATCAACCGATTTTATCATATCTACGATTACGTGCTAGTTAATTTATAATAGTAATTTTCCCTAGAAACATAGAATGCTAAACCACAGTGGATTATTGGATTTAATAAAAATTGCTTGATTAAATTATTTTTCACCATAAGCTAATGAGTTCACATATACATAATTTTATGCTTATAATCTAAAAATAACTGCACTTTATGAACCACTATATCAAGTAAAACTTATATCTAAACATGAATTTCCCAAAATAAACCAAGTTAAAGAACCAAAACATAAGGATATTTTTTCATATAATTTTAATTCTAAATAAATGTAAGATCCGATCCGTGTGGTAATCACGTTGGATTAATTATTAATTAATCACTACTACTACTTTCCCCTATCCGCACCAATGATGCATAGGGCACTGCATTGGTACACCAAGGGCAATGTATATTGATTTATCAGGCAACTAAGAACGATTTGCCGAAAATTTTTATTTCTTTATTAGGAATATTAGGAACATATTAGTATTTTTTTAACAGGAAGATTCATCAAATTGATGGTAATTCTTATAAAACATCCATATAATTACTAATGTTAACTTGACAAAAAAGTCGTTTTTTTCAGTGCAGGTTTGTGATTTTTTCGTGGTCTCACAGGGAATCGAATCCGGAACCTCCGTGAGTCTGGCGCGGCGTCTTAGCCATACGCTACGGAGGTGAAGGACTATTTCATATGACTAATGGAAAACGCGCACAGACAAAATTACCTACATACACGCCATGTTACCATATTCGTGTGCATATGAGATTTCGGTAAATTGGACCCTCAGATTAGGCCCCTAGTCAAATGCAAATTTCCTTGATACCAGGTGTCTATTTGACCGTTAATATGTTAACCTTGCGAGGTTTTATCACTTCTGAATACGTAATTCCCACGCCAGACAAAGTGCGGGTAACAGCTTTATGAGTGTATTTTTTACCAATAATAAAAATAAGTTTTTCAGTATGTGGGTGAAAGGCTTACCTACACGCAAATAGAACATTATTTAATAAGGGTTTTATTGCATGGACTTACCCCTTGTTAAACGTATTAAAAGAAAAGTTTATGCGAATATTTTGATTGCTGCGTGTAGAATATTTATTTTAATACTAAATGTCTTGTTATGTTATTTATATGTATTGACATTTTAACGAAAACTAAGAATATTTTACGATTAAAAATTCCAAAAATTGAGTTTTGAGTTACGGGACGTGGGCCTGTCTTGGGAGGATGCAGGGGGACTGGCGGCTGATCGCTTGGCTTGGAAGCAGTTTGTGGAATCCATATGCTCCACATAGGGAGCAGATATGGAATGCTGATGATGGTGATGAGTTAATTCATTGTAAAAACTCGCATTAAAAACAAATCCAACGCCATTAAGAAAAACACATTTTAAGAGGCACGGCGAAAAAAAAGAAAATGTGAAAACACCGTATTGGGTATGTAAATAAATACATAAAATAATTTTGTCGGTTAGGACGAAAATAGTACTGAGTAATAAATTTTTTTCACAAGGAACTCTACATAGGTAAAGGACCAATAAGTATGGTATAGTAATGGATTTTTCAATTTTTTTAATATTTATGTAAGCTGTGTAAAACTAACATTTTAATCTTGTTGCAACAAAGAATATTTTTTTACCAATTGTGAATTCATTTAACAAATGTTTTTATTTAAATAACCAAAATATTGAGTAAAATTGGAATCAGAAGCGGGTGAGTGAATATTAGGTAGGGTTAATAGTTCCCAGGGGTCGTTTGGCTCTGATTTCAGAGTCAAATATGCCATGTTGATTATCATGAGGCGCCCACCGTGACGGGCACGCGGCCCGGGCACTGCCCCCCCAGAAACGTGTTTTATTTAACGTTTTACCGTATTCATGATCATTATCTGGGCGGCCCCTACTCGGGGGTCAGGCGTGGACACGTTCCGTCGCGGAAGAGATAACGAAAGGCTATCTACAGATTTTTTTTTTTATTTCTGAGAATTTATTTTATTTTTACAATTGAAAATAAGAAGTACCTATAAAGATTTCTAAGATATAAATTTTGGGGTTAGGTTAGTTTATTTTAGGTAAGGTTTCAATTAAGAAAGAAAACGGCAGAGTTCAGAAAGAACTGGGAGTGCGGCTTGGAGTAGCGGGCGCCGCATTCAACAGTATGAAAGCTGTCTGGAGATCAGATGTTTACTCGGTTAAAAATAAAATTCCGCCTTTATAACGCCTGCATCACACCTGTTCTCCTCTATGGCTGCGAATCGTGGCACTTAACCAGGGCCCAAGATAGCAGACTTCTGAGTGCAGAGAATAGGTATCTTAGAAAAATATTAAGTGTGCGGTGGTTTGACTTTGTAAGGAACACAGAGGTAAGGCAACGGACACAGCAACCCTTGGTATCTACTGTCATCCGGCGAAGGCGTTTCGGCTGGATAGGCCATATACTACGTATGCCTCCCGAGAGCCTTAACCATGCTTGCCTATTTTTACAAGGCATCAGGTTCTCGGCGTCCTGGTCGTCCACTGTTGACAATTCGTCGGCAGCTTACGTCAGAGCTGCGGGACGTGGACTTGACTTGGGAGGATGCACGGGAGCTGGGCGGCCGATCGCTTGGCCTGGAGGCAGTTTGTGTATTCCATATGCTCCACATAGGGAGCGGATATGGTATGATGATGATGGTTCAATCAAGAAGAAGAGGAAGAAGATGATGAAGAAGAAGACATTACTGTTCAAGAACAGAGTTAGTATGGCTTTTTTCATTAATATTAAAAATGAGACAGATCAAAATACTTACTAAACTTTCAAAGCTAGGTGATCTTTGAATGGTTTAAATGCAAATGTGGATGGATTAGGGTAGTTTCCGCTGGGCGGGGAGCGGGGCGTATTTTGGTAGTCTAATGACGTGAACAGAATAGCCACGCGACTACTACCCTTACTACATTACTAATGTATGGTGACTAATCATCCACCAGATTCCCTTACGAACCGGGATTAACATGAATTTTTCACTTGTTTTTTAAATAAAACTCATTCTTATACTTAGTTATTTTGATTCCCGTTTATTGACACATTACCAACAAACATATTTAACAATTTGACAAGAGAAATCAAGGTTCATGAACTTATAATTTCAGATCTAAATGAAGAAATAGATAAATGTTCAAATGGCCATTGGTATCAAATCAATTAACATATCAATCTATTTCTGCTCCCCATGATGTGTATTTTATGGATTCCTTTAACTGCCTCCAAGCTATATAGAGATCTGCCGTCAACTTCTGTGTGTCCTCCTAAGACAGGTCCGCGTCCTGTTCCTTCGACGGATTGTCAGCCGGATATCCAGGACGCCGGAAACCTGATGCCTTGTAAAATAGACAGGCCGGTTTAAAGACACATTCAATTTGGTCCAGTAAGCCAAAACGCCTTTGCTTGATACCAAAGTTTGTTGCGTTTGTTCGTCGGCTAACCTCATTACTCCTCCTAAAGTCCACCGCATACCGAGAATTCTAAATAAATACACCCGTCAATAACGGTTCCATTCAGTCGTGCACGGAATCATTTATAGTCTATTAAATATTAGTTATTATCAAGCAGTCAATTCTTCCCCTCGTGAACTGTAAAAAGTGTAACGGGGTCTAACATTATGCAATTATGTGAAATGTTTGCGACGTTCAGTGTCAGTGCGTGCGCATGCGTCCGGCGTTGCGCCTAATAGGTACCCCTTTTAACTAAATTTCTAGGGCACATGACTAATGTAATAATAAAAAAAATGATGAACTTCCACTAACCGAAAGTTAAACTATGAATATGTGAACTCATGATGGTAAATACATTTTAAATAAATGAATGTTTACGTTTAAACCAAGTTTAAAAAAACACATTTTCTATGCAGTCAGATCCAAAAACAGTGGAGTAATCTACGTTTTCACTTTGAATAAAACTATTATTTTAACTTCGTGAAGGGTAAAGACAATCATATTATTTATCAGCTTATGAACAAGTTTTTTTTTTGCAACGAAAGTGCATTAGAAAATGTGTTTTTAGTGATTGCATACAAATACAAACATACCTGAACTTGCCAATCGACTACTGGTAGGTCCAAACATTTGATAAGGATCTGAAAAAATAATTAGAAATTGCATAAATACACTTTTTTATCTATTTATCTTCTTGTACATTTGTTTATTGCCTTGTGGAAATTTCCTCCAACCAACCAATAAAATAAAAGTATTGCCTGAAATACCTTAAACCAAAAATAAATCAATTTAAAAAAAAAAACATGTGTTTAAAAAGAATGATCATATCATAATCAATGAAAACCTAGGAAAAGAGAGGGGAAAAAGACAGGACAAGGAATAAAAGTGTAAGTAAGAGTAAGAAAATGTCTTTCTAACCGTTTTAAAAGTAATACAATGCTTCTTGCAAATATACACATTTTACACAACATGTAATTGTACAACGTTGGAAATATAGAGAAAATATGAAAATGTCTTATTTAGTCAAATTATTTAGTCAAAAACAATATTATTTATTTTTTACATTCATTAGGGCAAAAAAGGAATTAACTATTGTAGGCATTATTTTTTTTCTCTAAGCTAGTATCCATAAAATTAAATTACGATGCTGAATAATCAAATCAAAGTTTTAAAGTAATGTGGGTAAGATTAGAAAATTTTAAATTTTTCTATTGAAACTGTAAATAATTATCAATTATTATTAAAATTCTAACTACGTAGTGCAATTAATAATAGGAACGGTTTTGGTTTAAAATTTCCCGATGGAAAATTTTCAAAAAAATTCGTCTGTTAGTTTTGTAGTTGTGGCTTGTGCTATTAAAAATTCATTGAGAATAATTAGCATAGAATAACAATTAAATATCTCCTAACAAGGGTGATTTGTATGTTTAGAGGTAATAAAAATTTATGACTTATGCCCTAATGCATTGTGCTATAATTCCCAAAGGAGGAAAAATTAGCAGAGCTTTCTCTTCACCCCATTATTCAGTCAGGGGGTAGTTAGAAGGCAGAAAGAGCATTAATACTGAAGACCAGCCCTCAATGAACTGTCTGGCTAAACTACCCTAGGCAGCTAGTAAATACAACCTTTCGACTCTTCATTAAATAACGAAATAAGGATCAATAATTATTATGTACATTCACTAAAAATATATTTGGGTCATATTTAAAAAAAAATAGAATCACATTGATTAGCTATAATTAAACTAAATATAATACACAAGATAAAAAATATATCATTATTAAACATTGTAATACTTTAGATTTACGTAAATAACTTTATAGCGTACTCATAGTTTGGGTATGGAAACCCTGTAATGACATTAAAATATCGTAAGGTAATATAAAATAAAATAAATGAATAAAATAAATATCGTTATTGTGTAAACTCCTTTCTCGAAAAAATTTTTTTTCTGCTTTGCACCTAATTATTGTGCAAGAAGGGTTGCATTGGTTTACCAAATATAGTGTACAGTTTTCACAAGTTGAAATATGATCTAGCGTTGTTTCCTTAAAAAAAAACAATACCAAAGAAAAAAGATAACGTTGAAGTAAAGCGAAAATCTGTAATGGTATTTAAAAGGGATTTGGGGTTGATTATGGCTATTAGGGAGGTACAAAGCTCTCTCCCCACAGAGCTAGCAGCTCCCCACCAAATTCTGTCACTAAATCGAAATGTAATCACTTTTACTGTTCATATAAATTGCAATCATACTATTTCGAGGCAGAGGTTGTTTCAATTATTGATTTTTTTTATTTATTTACAGTCTGAACGCTTATTTTTGGGCGGCGCAATTGGAAATAGGATATTAAGTTAGCCGAAAAAAACATACGTTTTTCTTTATGTTCAATATTGCTTCTCGAGGGGAAGAAAAAATCATACAGGTTCCCGGGAAACTATTATATTCAAAAATATTTTTGGAGTAGCATAACTTAAAAAAAAGGAAATTCGATATTTAAAAAAAAAGTCTTGTGAAGTGTATTAGAGTAAGTACGAGAAGCGAAGAGCGGAACACTAAAATTTTACCAAATCTTTACCAACTCAATAATTACAAAGCCTCTCTTTCTATGCAATACGATTAGACAAAAAAATGATAACTTACTGAAAAAATTGAAACAAGTAAAGACACTCACTCTTTTTGGTCAGTGTAAGAATGAAATATAAAATTTAATTGTGAAAATACTTTCGATTTTCAATATAATTTACACCCTTTAATTTTACTATTCCAGCAAGATCACTCCAAAGAATTCAAAACATTCTAATACAGCCACGTTCTTACTTGATAAAGATCTCGGTTACAGAGTGCCTTATAAACTCTTTTTCTCTTTTCAGTGAAGTTTTCCACAAGACTCGAGGAGGAAGTGGGTGGGTTGAATGAGGCAGGTTGGTTGAATGAGGTGGGTGGCGGTTGTAAGGTTTACCCACTCGGTGGTGCCAACCGGTGGCGGTGACTTGTGTATGTTTGTCACGCAAATCAAGGGGATCCGGGTTAAGTGCCCACATTGACAGCCAAAATCTGGAATACACTTGTGCGATACTTTTAACGCCAGGAATGGAAATGACACGTCCCGAAATCACCGTGCGTTTTTACATAAAGAATAGCGATATTTTTCCTGATTCTCGAAGGAAAAATCGGAAATAAAATAATGCAGATAATAAATCTCGGATATATATATAATACAATTTTCATAAGATGGGCAGTGAAATGATCACTAGAGAGAGGTATGAAAAAAATTTTTTGTTAAATTTTTAGCAAAAACTTTATACGTCGTAAGATTTTACAGTACTAGATATCAATTTTTTTATGTGTTGGTGTATCTTAAATAAACCTTACTTGGTAGTGTTGCAGACATAAACAATTAGATTTACAGTATAATAATGCATAATTTGCTAGAATGGTTAACGGAAAAAAAAAATGTGGACATAGCACACATTTTCGAATTTGAAAAATGTATTCGGACGTAAAATTTCCATTCAAAAAGTAAGCAAATAGGGGTGAAAAAATATTGGTTTGTCTTTCAGTGATTTTCATTCTCTGAAACAATAGCATCAAACGGAGTTATCTCTTCAAAAGGCGGGCAAATACAGAGGAAAATAAAATGCGTGTAGCAATATTTCTGGCATGAGATCACCCTAGCTATAGCTGGGGGAACCACACTATGGGACATGGGTCGGAAACCAGCGGGTCTCAAAAGGAACAGAAGTGATCATTATTCTAGTTTTTATTATTTTGTTTATTTTATGAAAAAAAAAAGAAATTTCAAATTATGTCTGACCATTAAAACCAATAATGCAAACAAATAAATGCTCGTAGCACAACAACCATAGCAGTATTTATATGCTCTATCTGAGAACTGACGTGAAATTTAAACAAATATTTTAATCGAAAGGAATAGAATATTTTGAGAAAGATATGAAGTGTGGAGGATAGCCTTAAGAAAACTTTACATACAAAATTTTGATGAAGTACACAATGCTATGTCTCTATGTGACAATATTTGAAACATTCAATTTCCAGAGCTCTGATTGGATCCATCCAGTTTTTTAATTGCACGGAACAGTTTGTAAACTGCATGGAATCTTGGTTAGTTTTCTGACCTATGTAAAGTGTGCTTTACACAAAATTAACGTTTTTTAAATTTAAATTTCGATTGATTTTGACTCCTAGAAAAGGTTTCCGACGCCCAACACAAAACATAATTCGTGGGGCGAGTATTACTGAATTCCCTGATTGCCGATTCGCCTTAAGGGAGACATTCATTTGTATTTTGTCGCCGTGGAATGAATTGAATAATCCGACCCGACCATTTGGTTGCAGGCACCCCCGCTCCGTCCTCGCCTAATACGCTGAAGAAATTACTGTGATTTCTAAGAAAGATAAAGCTTATTACTGAGACGTCATAAAGGAAAGCCAAAAATTATTTGTGGCATGCGTAATGAATTATAACCACTTTCGTATTTTTTAAAATTACTGTATTCCCGAAATGTAGAACGTTCAGATTGATTCCAATAATAATCTTCTAATCCAAACACGTGACCATGTGATCAAATAATATGAAATATGCATGATAATACCGTCCAAATTTGTATATTCCTAAGTGTGTGAAATAGTGTAGTTCAAAAATAGTTTTATTTTCTGCAATTCTGTGTGTGACCGTCAAAATGGTAATCTTGCTTCCAATATAACAATCCACCCATCCACCAAGCCCATTGTACAATTGATTAAGCTTAAAAGTTAATTTTAATATCTGTGCAAATTTTGTTACTATGTCATATCTTTAAAATTGTGTTAGATATCAAAAAATATTCCAGAGTAATCTCTCCTCCTTCTTTTAAAACGTTTCCACACCTAGTGATGCATAAGCATTGGTAGAAACGTACGCAAAGTGCAGTATATCATGGTAGTTTTATTATACGAAAGCAAAATGATCAGACTTATATTTCAGTGCCAGTCCAAGGTAACATAACATATTAATGAAAACAACGAATGGTAGAATGAAGGTTGTGGTAGAGCAGAATTCTACAAAGGATTAAGATTCACTGCACTTTGTGTACAATTAAGTGCAGTGGTCTTTTCATCATTGGGTGCGGATAGGGAAAAGAAGTAGTAAAATTCTAACCTAAGGTTTCTGATCCATCTAATACGCTAGAAAGAATCATTTATTGCAAATTAAGAATCTCGTTTATATGAAGAAATGAAAAGGGTTGCAGAAGAGCGAGGAGAAGAAAAGATGTAGAACATTGAAGAAAAAAATATGAACAATGGATTGTTAATTTCTTAAGTACGTAGATATATGTTTATATGTTTTATAAGTTCAAAAATCGAAAACATTACATTTTCATTTCAAATTAGCATTCAGAAATCATAGTATAAACTTCAAGTTCCATTATTCATGTTGCGACATCATTAAAAAGCCATTTGACGCGCTTTATGGCGGGCAACCATAATGAATGGTGGCCATAACACTCGTTATTTCCAAAGATCCCGAAGCATTTTATTTCATCAACTGAGAATTACTTCCCCTAATGCGGGATTAACTGTCAAATCAAAACACATTTACGGACCGAAATTTGTTATTAGTTGATTCTGGTCATAATATTACATACTTATTATGTAATCAATAAAGCGACTTTTAAGAAACGATCTCGAAAAAAATAGTGTTATGTGTATTAATTTTTTGAATATGAAAACATCATCTGCATGATCGACACATTTAAAAGAGGTTACACCACCTTGAGATTTTTGAGAAATGTTTTTTGGTTAGGAGGATTGGAGAATTAACTCATATTTATTATAATATAAGTATAACCATTTCTAAATTCAAATTATTTTTAAAGTGGTCGCAACAGATTAACTCCAGATAACAACAAGTCTGGACGCTGTCATTTGGTATATGGCTCCAAAAGTACACATTATGGTGCGGTGTGGCGGTGGCGTGAAAATTGTTGAGATCTATTTATTTAATTTATGTAAATATAAAAAAAATACAAAATGAAAAAAGAATTTATGAAATTCAAGTCTTGATTTGTATACTTTCATGTTATGTCGATTGCATCTTATATTGCAGCTAGTGTTTTGATGGATATACTAGTGTATTTAATTAAACCTTGTAATTGGCGCGCTACCATATACTCAGAACTTGGATTCTCAACGCCTCTATTTCACTATCGCCAACATGAGTGCCCAACAGGAGACCAGAGGCTAAGAAATTGAAAAAAGCCACTCAAAAGATGTCGGAGAACCTCGTACGAAGACCTCGTACGATCCAGAAATCGCACATTGAAGGTAATTTTAAAATTAATATTTGATTTTTTAATTTTGCATATGAAATTTATGTTTAAACAAAGTTTTTTTTATAAAAAAGTTTTTATTTTGCGTTTATTTTAAACTTTTTCAAACTGGTGTACAAGATATCGCAAGATCTACAAAATCGATTTTATTAAAATATGCAACATATATTTTTAACAATATTATCTAAGATGCGGCCAAAGCTTTTTTTTTTCATCAGGTGCCTCGTTCATAAATGATTAATTTTTTAAGCTTAACATGTAAATTTTTTTTTCAAACACCAGACATGTCTTTTCTACAAAAAAAGTATTAAAATACACCAATGCTGCATATTAGCTGTTACCTTTTTAAATAAGAAAAAAATGTTTATTTACATTTTAAGAAAATAAGTATACCATTAGCAAGGATTTTCAAAAGAAGGTCCTACTTGATAGCTTACATCTCCGTCATATTTTTTTTTGCTATTATATCAAATTATTCATAAAACTACTATGTTTATGCGCAAAATAAAAATTATTTACACATTATTTAATAGCTGCGTAAAAATTAGTTTAATTTTTAATCGTATTTTTCCGAGCGCCAAGGTGTTATAACTCCTTAAGTAAAAACAATCTGATAAATTGTAAAAACTCGTGTTTAGAAAGCTAGTTCGTTTTACTTTTACTATTTATATGAGTCCATTACAATTAACACAATAATTATTGATAAAAAAAACTTTTTACTGTGTGGAATACGATATGCAATATTATTTATTTCAACCTGGTTTTTCATAAAAGATAATTTCATATTTATGTGATATCAATCGTGAAATGGCGCTGAAGCATAAAATATCATTTTATCTTGGTGAAAGTACCAATGAATATTGGGTGCGAATGAGGGAAAGTAGTAATAGTAGTAGTAAAGTAGTAATAGTAGTAGTAAAGTAGTAATAGTAGTAGTATGGAGTGCAGGAAGGGGAATTTTAAAATCTGATTATTAAAATGTTACAATATTGTCATTTGGTTGTACTTGTATAATATCTGTTACAAGTTGTTGTTTTTACTTACGCTAAGTATGTTTGGATTAATTAAAGGCAGCCTTTTCGAGAGGTTTCTCCGCCCCAGGAAATGAGATAAAAAGATGTGTTCTGAACCTTATCTCATTGTAAGAAAGTCTGAAGAATGCTAGTGGTGCTCAAGGGGTAAATCCTTAGGAACTAATTGCTAATCGTATCGTGTCCGGGGCCCTATCACGTACGGCATTATCGTGAACACTGATAGATAAATAGATACCTATCGACTGTGTTTTGGAAAGAGGGCGTAACCTGAAATATTTAAAAAAAAAATATTTTGAAAAAAAAAATGTCTGTATTCATGGTATATCTCTGATAAAAAATCCCCCGCAAGTAGGTATGGAATGCTGATCGAAAACTTAATTTTTAATTATGCTAATATACTGACACTTAAAATTGTGAATATTTCTATAATTTATTGGATTAAAATAATTATTACTTTTACTTTTTTTTAGCTTATTAACCGTTTTTCATTCGATTTTTTTAATGTCTAGGTCCTATTATAAATATGCGTTGTTTCAACCGAATAAACAATGAAATAAAAACTACAATATTGTACATAATATTATGAAGAATCATCTGAATTCGCCGCAATGTGCATTCATGCAACGGCAATATGTCGAAAAATATTTTTTTTTAATTTTAGAGGTGAGCGAAAAAACAACATCAAAATAAAAATTCCTACAAGTTTGTGAATTAATATAATAAATAATATAATGAATTTTGTAATCAAGCAGTTTTAATATATGTGGAAGGAGACCTAGGTATAATAATATGTTAATCGGAAAAAAAAAAAAAATAAAAATTTCTGGGTTATGCAAGTAAAAACTCATTAAAGAGTCTCATCAAAGAGTATGTTATTACTAACCGAATGTAAAAATAATAAAAAAGCATTTTCGTATAAGTGGTGTTACGACATTATTTACATTGCACGGACGTTATTTTAACCCATTTAGACCTGAAACTATTTTTGTCACAATTTAATGAAATTTTTGTTATTAATAGAATTAAGGACGTTAGTAAATCACCTAAAAAATACGTAAATTTTTTTTTTGTGTAAGGGTTGCCAGAAATCACCCGACCCGTATGTGGGACAGTAGGCTTATACATATGCAAAAAACTCCAAGTATGGCAATTTATCTTATTCTTTCTTTAGTATTATAAAACAATAAACTAATATGATAACATGCTTGTTATTTCGTAACACAATTTTAATTATGATAAAATAACTCAAGTTTTAAGTATCATCATCATCAACATCATTAATTTTTAGTACGGTAAGGTAAATAATATTTAACGTATTGGCATTTTTTTGGCATTAGCCACATCTTGTTTTGTTCCTTTGTTACACGAAAAAAAAAGGGCTTTGTTGTTATCATATATATCTTGATTCGCCCATTCGTGATGATAGCCTGCTGGGTCCTGGTTTGAAATAAATGTTTCTAAATTTCTATATTGCGATCCGTCTTCAAAGCGTCAATAAACCTATTAACTTCCATTATGCCTTAAAAGCAACCATGGATTTTGAACTGCCATATATCAAAGCAGTATATAATCAGAGGCATGTACCATTATTTGTCACGGATGCTAATCCCATAGGAAGGTTCTGGTCTGAACGATCCACTCGTCCCATTTTTTGGATCATATTGATGGATCAAATGTGCTTGCGATACGGTGATTGTTTTTTTAAGTTGTTCTATTTTATGGATATGATTAACTCGCATGAGACTCGCAGTTACTCGTATATGTCCGTTACTCAATTCATTTACCAGTGGTAAACCCGTAAAAAAAAAGGAAAAAAAGGTCATTTTCTCCCATTCCAATATCTAAAAGTTTGTCAGTATAGGTAAGAACAATATTGGTACCAAGACTTAAATTAGATTATTCGATATTCAGGATTGTGCTGGGACCCTAGTATGGTTCAAACCACATTATATAACCACCTAATGTTGTTCCCACCCAAAGATTGTACCCATAACTTTAGCTCAGCTTCAGTCTAAGGACTATGCTAAGGCATACTTGGTGGCAAATGATTCATTTCCAAATTATCTTCATCTCCTGTTTTCATCTCTGTCACATCATCCTTGGCATTATCAGGTGGAAGTAATAAAATATCACTTTCTGTCATTGTATTGTTCAAATTTTTCTCTTCCAAAAGAGATACAATACCATTCAACGCCAAAAACCCGAAATAACGAAAAATACTGCATATTTATAAAAATCACAAATTTGTATTGTGTATAGTCCTACTGTCCCACATAGGGGTAACTATAATTCAACGAAAAAAAAAATGCAACACTAATTTTAAAATCATTGATAATATTGAACTAGAATGCTAAGTGGAAGCTTTATTAATGATCTTCATTTAAAATAAATAAAAAAAATATGAAAAAAACACTAATATTACCTCCTCGATGACATCATGGAAAAAATAAAAAAATAACACTGATTTAAACTGCGTCTATATTCACTCTCTGACAAATTTCAGAAAACTGATATCGTTTATATGAATATTTATACCTTCCTTTTGGACATTAAGATAAATTTGTAACATTATACTTATTGGGTTCTTCAGCACATTTTTTATAACACACTGTCCCATATGTGGGACGGTAGGTCTAAATGGGTTAATAGTTGAAATTCAGTATTGTAATAATGTATGATTACATAGCGCTCTTCACTACTATAAAGTACACATTTATAGTGCAATTTTTTTTAATAATGCGTTTAGCTCTTTTCACCGCAACGACGACAAAAAATTTTTTTTTTTGTGATATACCTACTGCCTTTTACCTAAACACAGTCGATACCGTTGAGTTGTAGAGAGGAAGTTCACACTGACATTTGGTAAGGAGTAGGTACTTGAAAAAGTAATCACACTCTTTATTAAAGACTGTTTGAATGCCTTGTTTACTTACTTGATGGCAGGGATTCCCAGGAAGAAAAAATATCAATTTATTAATGTGCTCATTTCCAGTGGAAATGAAAAAACGTGATACCTATCCGTGGATGGCCGCGTGAAAACTAAAGATAATAGCACCGCAGGCGCAGGGTGAACACCTAAACTGATTTTATTACTACTATTACTCTCCCTTATCCGCATCCAATGGTGCATAGGGTACTGCATTGATACACCGAGTGCAGTGAATATTGATCAATTGTTGCGAAGACAAGATGATTAGTCTTATGCTTCAGTGCCAGTCCAAGGTATTAAATATGAAATATTTTTTGTGTAGAGTTTACAATTGGCAATCGAACCAGTGACTTCGTGCATGGAAACCCAACGCACGACCGCTACACCACCAAATTGATTGATTTTATCTACAAAACAATATTCCGTGTATTGAACATTATCAGGTATAAATAGGTGCCTGATTGGAAATCCATTTAAGTAGCTCTGTTCACAGCCTAGTCCTGTTTGCGAATTAGTCGCGGCCGAGGGCCTTCTTCCCGGGCTAGATTTTTCTTCCAGCTCCTATCCATAGGTAAATATTTGCATTAGTTATCCCGGCGGGCGCGCGTGCGATGCCCGTGTTTGTTGAGCACGGTCAGTTACGCTCGGCACATAAAAGCTTATTCCTGTCACGCTATTGTCTCCAAACATTGGCCCGGTAGCTCCTATAAATATTTGCTAAACAAAGACAATCTGAATCACGGGGTGCTGTCACAAAATGACAATTTTCTAGCCATTCCTCTTTGCAAGGATCTTTTAATTTTAATCTGTGACAGGCTTTCCTACTAGCCGTTTCTTAATTTTAACCTGAGATTGTCTTTTATTCTAGCTGGAACTTTTACTAGGCACAAGAAACGTTAAATTTTTAGCAGGAATTTTTCTTTTTAACTGTTGTTTCCTACTAACCGTTTCCTTTTTAACCTGTTTTAATCTACAACTGGAACTTTTACTTCAAGACACATGAATTTTTTTTGCAAGAAATTTTCTTTATAGCGTGTGAGAGGCTTTACTTCTAGCCGTTTCCTAAATTTTGATAAATCTAGATAAGTAAGGGGGGCCACGGGTCAAATGAGTTTCGGAACCTATGCTCTAAAGGTCTAAAGGAAAGGAAGTAGGTAAGGAAGATTTTTGAAAGGTTGTATTATCTGTTGTAGGAATTTACAGCCTGGTTAATATGGCTTAATAAAAAAAATAAAAATAATAAAGTCATTATTTTCTTCGCTTTTTATATGTATAGTTCAAATATATTTTACACAAGTCCCCAGAAAAATAATTTATCTAAATTGAATATATAAAATCCTTGAATCTGGGTTTTCGGGAGCCAAAGTAAACACATTGACCACAACGCATTCAAGAAACACGCCTCTGTGTCTGCCAGGCAGTGCCTAGCACTATAGCGAGGCGAGGCGAGGGAGCGATATTCATATACCTATGGGTAAGCCGTGTGTACTCAGCTATACTGTTTGTTGGTCAATATTGAACTGTGCCAATTCAAGTTACATCAAATGCAAGGCGAAGTCACATGGGGTAATAGAATATTGCTCTTTTATTTCGCATCGCTTTTAGTGCGATTCTACCACCACGAAAATCGTGGATGTTTTTATACAACATAATGTATTGAACAATCATCTGATCGTCTCGTCTTGCCTGCACTTGCTGTTCAATGCAGTGCCCTATGCACCATTAGGTGAGGACAAAAGGGAGAGAAGTAGTAGTATTAAAAGTTGTAGTGGCGTAAACAATGCGTTGGGCCATCGTGGATTGCGGGTTCTTTCCCGCCGCGCCGTGCCCTGTCAATATGAAATATTTATACAACATTTTGAGTGTGTCCAAAAACTTGTGGACAAAAACTGGATTTCACCCATTACGGGACAACAATTACAATTTGACATATTAACAGAGACCAGAAGTCTGGAAGGGAGCATGGATATGTTTACAGGGCTTATGACCTGTCATTGGCTGGGTTAAGTGGCCACTTGATGTATTGCAACATTCTACATTCCACCTAGTATTCGATATCTGCCAATTATCATAACTGAAATGGCGCAACGTTTGACATGTGAACACTCTGTCACATGTGAACCGAAATGGGGAATGTTGTAATACATCAAGTGGCCACTAAACCCAGCCAATGACAGGTCGTAAGCCCTATAAACGCCTAGATATCCAGGTTCCCTTCCAGACTTTTGGTCTCTGTTGAGACGTCAAATTGAAATATTTATTTGAATGTGATTTATCACATGAAAATATTTCATGTTATATAATACCCTGGACCCGCGCAGAAGTGTAAGATTGACCATCTTGCATTTATGATTCATGGCACTTGGTGTGCCAATGCAGTGATTATGTGCGGACAAGGGATAATAGTAACAGCAAAATAAGTGCAGGTTTAGTTGGTGCAGATTTCTGTTTGTAAATGTCGTTTAAGTTATTGAAATTTTAATACCTGGTTGCCTAAGATGTGAGTGAGCTTCAAGCGATGATTTTGACATTGCTGATAGTGAATTGGAGCCATATCCTGAAAAATTAAATAGTTTTATTAATAAAGTAGTAGTATAAGATCTCTGATTCAGATTGACGAACAAAAAAAAAAGAAAATTTTCTCTCCAAAAACCCAAAGCCTATCGATTATAACCGTCTATACGGCTAAAAACATCCCTGTTACTTATGCCTAATTTAATCCTTGTAGCAACCCTCCGCTCGCTCGGCTGGGGTTGCGAATCGCTTCAGAATTCACGTAACATTAACTTGAATAACAATTCTTGGTGATTTTCTCCGAGTCCTTTGCGTTCAAAGGAGCCACACCCTGGCGGATGGATGGCAGCGCCGATTACCTGCCAATTATCCTCGCGAGACCGCCACTTGAGCAGAGGGGATTGTTAGGACCAGCCTATTGTGGGCTTGTGATGCAACCCTCAGATGATGTACTTTGCGGTCCATGTATTGACACTCGAGAGTAAAACGGTAAGATTATACACTGCACAATCTGCACATGTGTGTTGTACTCATATCAGGGCTGGAATCATTGCCTACAAAATATACTATAAATATCTAAATATCTTCATTAATAATAGAAAATTAAGAAAGGTCTTTTACGATGGTTCGGTCATGTAGAGCGAATGGATGATGAAAGAACGGCTAAACAAATATATGGTGTGACTGTGCCTGAATTTAGAAGTCGAGGAAGGCCGAGAAAGACATGGCATGATCAAGTAAAACAAGTGCTTGAAAGTGGGCATGTAAGAAGTCGGAATAATCGACGTGCGTGCATGAGAAGATGTATGAATGTGGAGGAAGAAAGAGAAGTATGCCAGGACAGAGTGGTGTGGCGTTCTATCCTCTCTGCCTATCCCTTCGGGGAAATGGCGTCATGGTTAGTTAGTTAGTTAGTAAGTTAGTTAATAATAGAGGAGGCATTAATTGCTCTTCGGGGGATAATGTTAAAATATAAAAGGTAAATACTTGGAAAATATTGTTGACAATTATCCCCGATTTCTTATTATATTTAAAGCAAAAAGGCAATTAAATTAAATTTTAAGAGTTAACATAAAACGGAGAACTGGTGATTTTGCACATAATGGCTTCTTTTAAAACGATTCAATTAAATATTATTAAGTAAATATTGAATGTTTCGAATCTCTCAAAGTGCAAGTCTGTTTTTTTACACTTATACCCGAAACTAGAGATTTCTTCAGTACTATAATTTAGTGTAAGGTGCTCTTGGATATAAATAGATATTAATTTATCACCCTAAGATCATTTTTGTTTAGCGTAAAATAGCAAATAGGTTACAGCTCCTACACATTATCCAACACTATTGTATAACAACTAAAGCTATCAAAAACCTTATGTTTACTCGACCATAAGTAATTGAACGCCTTGGAAAAATATTTTTATCAACCATTTTAGATGCTCATTGAATATTTCAGCCTTGGAAAGATGCAGATAACATACTTTTACAATATCTAAGCGGAATGGAGAATATTTAAATACATCAAGTGGTCACTCAACCCAGCCAACGACAGATCATAAGTCCTGTAAACGCCTGTTGATCATTTTCATGACTAATGATTTGAGCTTTTATTGACCGATTTTTAAATATTTATGCTATGAATATATATGACAGATTTATGTTATAAAAACATTAGTATATAAAACAATACGAGTTACTTTTTTTTTTTTTTTGTATAGAACATCAAAAAGTTTCATATCGACGTGACGCGACGGAGGAAAGGAAAAAGTTACCAAGCGACATAATATTATGTGCAAATGAAAATGATGCCAAGTGACCTGATAATATTACGGCGCTAGGTATCATTTTCTATTATTATGTTGCTTAGTAACTTTTTCCTTTCTACCGTCGGCGTCGGGCGTCGGCGTCGATTTTATCATGTTTGCATACACTTTAAATTAGCGACCGATGACGATGCGCCTACTACATTATTTACAATGAAACGTAGCGTTTCTTTTTAATTTTATTCTTTGAATATCTTACTGGGCAAAAACCGTTCTGAGTTATTTATTTACAATTGGGTTCTTCCCGATTTTTTATTTTTTATTTCAAAAAATTGATTGAAAAATTACAATATCATGGGAATTTTTAATATTTTTTTACGATGTCATGTGAATTTTCTAGCGCGGTTTGAAATAGCACTTTTTCAAATCGCTCGCAAAATACTCCATTTGGCGCGCATGCAGTGTGACGTCACAGCAATATAGGCGCTCACTACGGAATGAATTTCGCGCCTTTCACGGTGGATGGGAATGACGTCATAAGCCAATAACGGGCGTTAAAAATCATTCGTATTTTTCGTGTTTTTAAAACATAAATTTATAAATGAAAACAAAATTTTTGATCATTGTGTTTTATATCGTTGGAATTGTAAAAATATACTTTAAATATTTATAACGTTTTCAAGGATATTCATGCTACCGGGAAGAACCCTATTGGTATTTATGTTTTCGCTCATTTGAATTCCGCATGTCAAATAAAAATACAAAATAGCGAATGATTTTGCGTAAAGTTCTCGGAAAAAAAAGCATTTTTCAATTTGTTGAACTGTGATTTATAGTTTGAAATAATGTATTTATTGGCATTTCGTTTCGAACAAAAGACCCCTGCTCCTCTCGTTATGTTGTTTCTTTTATTTCCATCAAAACGTGAAATCCGATTTATGGGACATCAAAGGCGAATCATCACTTGGGCCGCTCAGGCAGGAGCGACGAAAAGCCAATTACTGTATGCACGTTCGTACTATGTATCCGCTGTGCGAGATACATCAGGGGCCTAAAATGCAAGAAGTCCTTTAGATTCTAGGGTGAATAAAAATTCTCTGATATCGAAGAGAAACAAAGTTTGGCCACCTAGTTGGTTACCCATTTAGTAGTACATTTCGCGAGTATACCAGATTTTATGTGGGTGCACAGAGAGAGAGAATAAAACAGGTACTTACGGTTTTATAATGTTTGGTTTATTCACAAAAACTAAATACAAATGCTAAAACTTAACTAACTGGAATATGGATGAAAAAGAAGGTGAAAATGGTTAAAATAAAAATGATTTAAAATTCTCGAAAGTTGGCGGGAATAATATTCCGTAGATACGCGTGCGATCACGTAGCCGGCCAAAAGGGTTCTCGTCGATCTCCGGATCTTTCCACGGATGCTCGGTTCTTGTGTCAGTTCGTACGCGTTCGTACGCGTTCGTCGTCAGTCGTCATCTTCGTGCGCGTGACGTCATTGTTTCCCGCCACAAAAGTTTGCTAACATTATTTTTTACGTATTTGATCTTAATAAATCTGATCGATCGTCTAGTTCAGTGGATAGAGAAGCTGACCGGTAACCGGGACCCACTTTCAAATCCTGAAGCGAATTTTTTCAAGTTATATGATGAATGCATAACGTAATTTTTTCTATCACTCTTGGTGTGCTAAATAAAAACGTTAAAAAGTTTGCGTTTTGAACCGGCATAGATGTTTTTATTGTATTATTATTCCTACAAGGCTAATGTTTGTTTAGGGTTACATTACATGTGAAATCGATATGGTATAAAGTTTAAAAAATATCTTAATATTGCTTTTATACATTTTCTTTGAATGCGTCATTTTTTTAGAAAAAGCTTTCAAAGTGTGGGTCGAATTTTAAATATACTACTACTTTCCCTTACACCAAGTGCAGTGAATTTTGATCATTTGTTACATGAAGGGAAGATGATCAGTCTTACACCTAAGCGCCATTCCAAAGTATCACATAAATATTAAATATTAAAAAAAAAAACCTTTTTTTCTTCTTACTATTTTCCCCAAAGAAGATGGAACACTATAATACTATGTCCAGGCTCACTAAGTAAAAAGAAATCTACGCACACCTATTATTTGCATTATTTGTATTACGATTAAATAGTAGAAACCTAATTTTTCAGCCATATTATGTGTGCGCCGCTCCGCTCGCCGCTAACTTAGTCCCATGCTGTAATTATAGGACAAAACACGCCAAAAAAAATTTTTTCGCCTCAGTATTCTTTCTTCAAAACACATTTTATTTGAGCCGCAACCGCTAATTTGATCTCACGATACAACATTATTAGTATCAGTACGCTGCTCAAGTTCTTAAATGTTCGATGAACCATTTTGAAAATTTTACAGAAGACACTTTATTTTTGTTTTTATAGGCAAATTCTAAATGATTCCAGATATTGGTAATTTTGTTTGTATTCATTTTGTCATAATTTATACGAAACAAGTTACCAATAACACGAATCATTTAGAGTTTACCTGTATTGTATAAGCATAAATAAAAATGGTGTAAAATTTACAAAACGGTTCATTGATCATTCGCGAACGAAGTCAGCAAGTACAGTAGTAAACACGATTTTTTTCTAGCGTCAGTACCTATTCCTCTTAATAAAATGATCAAGACCAGTGTTTGAATGAAATATATATAAAAAAAATTCTATTAATAATTTCGGGCGGAGTGGGGTGGTTTAAAGATTGTTTTAGATAGGGTTATTAAGGTGTGGCAAAGCGGGTTAGAGGGGTGGTGGGGTTGCTGAGGGTTAGAATAAACTTTGAATCGCTTTGAAGTGGCTGCGATAACGCGATATTAGCCAGCGTCAAACGCCAAACAAACCACAGCGGAATCACAAAGGGAATCGCTCCAGGGTATCGGTAGAGTGCGACAGATTTGGGGAGAATCGTGGTGGTGATTATGCGAACCAAGATAGTTCATTTAAATCAAACGTTTAGATACTAATACTTACTTTTCCATATCCGCTTCTAGTGAGGCATATGTACACCAGGTGTAGTGAATCTTGTTCATTTAGTAGTAGTAGAAGTAGTATATAGCCAGAACAGACGCTAGCGCCTAGGCCAAGGTCCCTCACAAGCCTGTCGAACTCTAGAGGATGCGCGAGGTGACAGGAGGGGTATACTGTGGTCTGTTAGTTGACACCTTGTTCACTCAGCCACAAATCAAGTTTATCCACAGCGCAGAGGCCTTAAGGACTTTGCATGGTCTAGTTTATAAACCGAAATTTAAAAAATAGTGGGTCAACATGAAAATTTTCAAATGAATAAAAAAAAAAAAAAAATTTCAAATAGTTATAATTTGGACTGGCGTTGAAGCGTAAGACTGATCATATTGCCTTCATGTAATAAATGATCGAGGTTTAGTGCACTAGGCGTACTAATGCAGTGCCTCATGCACTGTTGGGTGCGGAGAGAATTTTTTTTTTCAGCGAAAAAAGGTATTTTCCGTCAACACCCAGTTGTTGGCTGCGTCACCAAAAGTAAAATATGTAAGAAATAGTAATAGTAGTAGTAAATTGTAATAGTAATTGTTTATGTATTTAAAAATTGATTGAAAATAAACGCCATTTTGTGGCACGGAACTGAACTGAGTAGTGAATATCTGTAATAATGGTATTTACTTACTTTTTTATTTTTTGTGTATTTCTAGGTTGAAAATCCGTCCCAAAAGCTCATGTCGGGGGCTAAGCTGTGATGAGGGAAAGAACCGCCTAAGGCCAGCGGGAATTCGCGTTGTTATTTGCACGTTCGTGTATATCAAACGCCTCTGTTTAAACCACATTTTAATATTCTCCTCCCCCAAGTTTTGGTGTTTAATTTGTCGTTAAGTTAAACAGATAATGCTTTGAGCGGTTCGCTTCTTAAAACAACGCGTCTGTTTTGGAATGAGATACCACAAAAAAAAGAAAATATAAATGTGGATAAGACAAATCAAGATATTAGCATTCCAGATATTTCTGTAGTAGGTACCTAGTCGGAAATAACTTGAAAGCAAAAATAAAGTTCTGTTGGAACAGGATTCAAGCCTGGAAATTTTAATTGAATCCCACAAATTTATATTGTACATAATTTTTCGTTAAGCATGGTTTGAATAAAAGCTATGTAAGATTTTTTTAATTAATTACAATCTACGCGCCTATGTACATGTTGTACTTTGTATATGGTGTGAGTACGTGTAAGGAACGATAGATGTATGCGTGGGAGTATTGGTTTCTAATTGTCATTATTATTTAATCCATTAACGTTTTACTATTGTAAACGGTGCCGCCTCTTTCCTTCATTTTAAATTAAATCTGAATATTTTTTATTTTTTATTAATTTTTCGTAAACTACCGATTAAAAAAGAGATTTTATATCTATTGATGTATTAGATCAGAGCACGCAATTTAGAACTCAATCGTGACAAGCAATAAAGGGAGGAAGATAAATAAGCTAACGTAAAGACAGAGGGAGAGAAAAGTAATGGAGGGAATCGGACAGTCGAGTCGTAGTGGATTAAAAAAATAACAAAAAGTTTACAGAGAACCGTAATTTTGCTGCCGGTGATACATTATAAGGTTTAAGTTAGGTTAGCTTAACTCATAAAGTTAACTATTACTGGCACCTAAAATGTGGTTTTTAATACGACTACCTAATATAATAATGTTATAAGTAATATCTACTCGTTTATTATTAAATAGATATTCTCATAGGTTTTTGAGCCAATTTACCTGCTCGCAATCTTTAACGACTCCATCTAGATGGTGCAGATGTACTTATTTTTATATATATTACTGTTTTTCTGCTTAGGTACTCAATGATATTGCCATATCAGGGGCTTGCCATACATACCAAGCGATTACATGGTGCTTCATACTTTTTTTAGACAATATTTTTAACTGTGAATTATAAATTAGGAAAATTTTACAATTTTAAGTTCTTAAAGAAGCTAAATATTGCATTGAATACCCATGTGTTTACTTAAATATGTACTCGTATATTATAATCCCTCACCTATTTTTAAAATCACTACACGCTCTTGTGTCGTATTAAAGTAAAGAATATTAAAAAATACCAGGATAAAATCTAAAACTCGACTCTTGTGCCAATACTGTGTCCTATGCACGATTAATGAAGTACGGAGATTGAAATGCCTTTAATTATTATGTAGGTATTATCAGAATTTTTTAATGTTGAACTTTCTTAAATTAGTCGTGATTTAAAACGTTCTTGGAATGCCTCAGAAATATGAAAGTATTGAATTGTAAAATTTATCTGTGTTCACACTTATTTAGCTTCCTAGTACAAAGAACACGGATTCTTTCAACTCCAATGGCTGCTCGTCACGCTATTCACTAGCCGAGGTGCTTTTATTTCTAGTCGCTTGCCACTTTCCTCCAAGGTTATGGATTATGGCGAACCCCATCGATAGAACCGTCACGTAAAACATATCCCCCACTTTAAAGCGGTTAAAACTGTGATTCGTTTTATATCTACATACCTACATCTAGAATTTATTACTTCGCGTTATTTAATGATAGTGCATTGTTTACATATTCAAAGTTTGGCTATTTTGAGCATTGAAATCATCGTCTAAGAAGCATTTTGATTGTATTTTCAACTTTAGATTAAGTTAAATCTGTGATTCACTACACTGAGATGACACGAATTTTTCCTCGAATAATTGCCAAGTATTTATTTGAAACCCTGGTAGAAAAAATATTTATTTCAGTAATTTAGAAAAGAAATCAAAATTTTCGAGAATTTCTCGTCGGCCATATAAATAATTATATATATTGTATTTAATACACAGTGTAACAAAACTCGATGTACAAGCGGGAAACCAGTGAATCTATGTCATATATTTGAAGTCGATTTTGTAGATTTTTTTTTTTCTAGAAAATTGAGTTTGTATAAAGTTCAGTTTTCTTTTCAACATTTTTTTGCAAATTGTTATCAAATATCATTTAATTAGTGAAATTAATTGTATCTATAAATAAAACAAGATCAAAAACTGGATTTTAATTAGAATTTTTGCAATTTTACTTAATCTGAGGTTTTCAGGATCAACTTTTTTTCCAAGATCAGATTAAAAAAATCATATTACACACTCGACTTTAAATATGACGTAGATTCACTAGTTTACGAGTTTTGTTACTACATGTTAATTCCTAGGTAGGTATTCATAATTACGAACTGGGGTAGTAAATTCTATAAAGTAATATTGAGGCTATTCATCTAAATATTTAGGTAGTCTAATATATTTTCAACGTACCTACGGTATATTATGTAAGTAAAAATGAGATTATTGAAACGCTAATTGAAAATATGTTTTATGGTTTATTATTATCAAAACTAGCCAGTTGAGTTAATAATATAATATTGTTCCAGATGAAAATACACCTTCAACAGGAGGGTAATTCTTAGAATCAGTTAAAAAAAAAAGAAACTTTAGCCGGATAAGATAGATAGGCAATATGTTTTTACATTAAACACGAGGCTGACAATAATTTATATAGGTACAGGGAAAATAATTATGAAATCATAATTCTTTTTAAGAAATTATTATTTACCTTTCGTGAGCTTAATTTTGGAAGGTTACAAAAAAATATTAATCAAAGAAAACTGGGTTTATTAAGTACTGGCGATTACTCAATGCGCATAATCAAAATGAAGCCTTTTCATCAGATATGAATGAGGCGTGGATTAAAAAACGAAAAACTATGTTTTGATTTGTGTTAAATTTATTGATGCATGTAGACATATTTTTTATATAAGATACAGATGTCTCTCCAGTTTTGTATGCACGAGTATACACGTTCGCAAAAACACGCGTAGAAGGAATATTCGCTTTATTCGAAGGGGATAAAACCAATGTAAGAGTGTAGTATAGTGTACGAGTATAATCTCCCCCAAGCTACATACATACAAAATACACAATACTCAGATAGCTATACACCGTGTCCCACGATGAGACCGCGAAACTCCGGAGGGTGATTGTTCATGGTATTCTGAGAAAAAAATCCTTATAAAGTTTTTTGATCCGGGCATTTTTTAATAATTAATAAAAAAAAAGTATTAATAAAAAGCGACTATGTAATACTGGCTTCTGTTTGAAATGCTAGCGGTGGCGGGGTGGCGGTGGCGGGGAGGAGTGGGGGTCCGCTCTGGTCACCGAACGCCTTGCCTTGTGCGGACATTCAAAATTCGAATTTCATATCTGAAATTGGTGCAGGTCACGTGGTGTTAGCCAGTTCAAAAATGGACGGTATTACACGCGTGAATTTTTATTCATATTTTAATCATTTTTTTAAGAAATTAGAATTGAGTTTTTTGAAAAACTTTATTAAGATTTTTTCTCAGAATATCATGAATAATCACCCTCTGGAGTTTCGCGTCTCATCGTGGGTAATATTACGTCCTAAACACAGTTTTGATTTTTTTCAAGATTATGAATTTACTTTTTACTAGACCTAAATAAAAAAAAAATCAATAAACAATATCTAACTCTTTCTCCTTACCCGTATCTGTACCTAATGGTGCATAGAGCACTGCATTCGTGCGGGTGCAATATATATTCACAATTTACTACGAAAAGTCAAGGTGGTCAGTTTTACAGGTAGTTAAGATCAACAACATTTATAATATAAATATTAGTATCATAATGCGTACCAGCAGATGAATATTAGGAAATACAATTTTACAAAATGGAAATCTGTCTCATTCTCGCCTGTGAACGTTCAGCCGCCCCAACTGGAGTCATCCGAGCATGGATGATTCCACATTTAAAGATATTCATCGGAATATTGCATCACTTAACGAAATATTGTAACTGTCAATCAAGGCATTAAGGCCCTATTGTGATTGGCCACGCGGCTGCCGCCACGCGTAGAGCCCCGCGCCCCAGACACCCTCGGAGGGGCGAGGGTTTAAAGGGACTCCACTGTTTAATTTTTCCAAGACATTTGGTTCACAGTTCAACTTCGTCGAGTTGTTTTGTGCATTTGCAGAACGCCTCTTGGGGCAGTGGTTAGCTTGTTGGACCACTATGCATTAAGTTTCGGGTTCTTTCTTCTTCTTCTTCTTCATAGGTACTTGAGTGGTTCTCACTTGAATATTTCTCGTGTTATAGGTATACTTTGGACTAGCGTGGGGCGTAAGACTTTTTCGAAGATTTCATGTACATAATAAAATTATCAAGATACTTACCAGTGCAGTATCCTATGTGCAATTATGTACGAATAAAGAAAGGTTGTAGTACTAGTTTGTAGACGATTTATTAATATTGTACGAAGTTTACAAGAATTGTACTAAAAATTAAAGTCTGTAATGTTGAAATATCCCAACCTACTGTGTAGTAAAATGTGACATGTTTTAAAATATTCTTATATGTTATAAAAAGTACAAAGTTTATCCTGGAATGCTATTTATGGTTCAGGACTGCCAAAAATAGCCTCGCAATCTTATAAGACAGCACGCTCTCGAAAAAGCTAATTACTATCAAATAATTAAGTTAACCTTACTAGGATTTGGCTTGTTGCATGTTTTTCTGTAATGCAGTAAAAAAATGACGAAATTGAGAAGAAAAAAAAATGTAGTTGAAGTTTAATGAGGTAACTTGTTTATAATCCAAGACAAGCAAATAATGTATGAGTTGGGTGGGTATTGACAGTCAATAAAAACGAACTTTAGTAATATTGCTTGTTATTATCAAAAAAGCGATTGAATTGTTTTACTGCAAACGGCCAATCATGACGTTTTTTGCGTGCAATAAAATAAATCCCTTATTCACAAATTTATCTATGTTATACCTAAGTTAGTGAATCGGCCGACTAACATGAGACACAATTGTTTAAACTTTCCCAGAATTGAAAAAGTCGCCTTTGATTGTTGTGATCTCACCGGAAATCGAACTCGGAACCCCTGCAGTTGAGTCCAGCGTATTTGTCACTACACCACCGCGGCCGTCATAGATAGGTATTTAGCAAAAATTAAAAAAAAACTCATTGAATTAATTTATTTCTAATTAAATAAATTGTCTACTCCACAAAGGGCAGGATGCGTTATCAGCAAAAATGCTTACACTCACAAAAATATACATTTATAAAAGTGGCTTTAAAAGTACTTCAAACAGTACCTACCTAGTAGGCACACAGTAGCCAAGCGTGTTTTTTATCAAGTCGCAATAACCTAAATCAAAGTATCAGCTTGCCCCTTTATGCATGGTGGTCGAATTTCACACCCCTAACCGATAAGCTTGTACCGGAAAAGCTCCGGAAAGGCTTCGGACTTCACTTCCACAACCGACTTTTAAAGTTTCATTCGAGAAAATGGGAAAATATCGCAATTTGAAAACAATACTCACATTTACCTATCACAGTTAAGTCGAAAGCTTGGAAAAGGTGTTTTAAAATTAAACAAGTTAGTCGAATTGTATGTATTTTCATGTCATATCAAAAAATCTTTTGGGATACCTATTATGTTTTTAGTGTAAAATTTACACTAAATATATGGTGTCTCTTTGTGTATAAAAATATCAACAGGTAATGAAAAATTTACACAATGAGAATGGATATACCAAATATTGCTAAATATGAAAATAAATGCAAGTCTTGTCAACTTGTTCGGATATTAAATTCTATTAGTTACGTATAAGGAAGGAGTATTTCAAATAAAAATGAACGCCTTTGAGTTCGTTAAGTTTACTGAAAATATTTTATTTTGAGGCTATTCTCAACAAGTTGGATGTAACTGTGCAACAAATTGTGCAACAACTGTGGGATTCGATTTAAAGATTTCGATCTGGAGTTCGCGAATACTAGACCAAAATCCAGAGCTATTTCAAAGTTTTTTTTTTAACTAGATGCAATAAAATGGCAGACAAAAACAATCAAG
This sequence comes from Micrasema minimum, assembly GCA_022494985.1. Lineage (NCBI taxonomy): Eukaryota > Metazoa > Arthropoda > Insecta > Trichoptera > Brachycentridae > Micrasema > Micrasema minimum. The sequence goes on from JAGVSP010000769.1 coordinate 142,367, forward strand.
AAATACAAACAAATTAAAAATGAATTAATATTTTTCACAAAATATGAGTATTAGTAAATAAAATAAATATAAGGGAAAGTATTAGTAGAAGTATTTTTACAATGTAAAAATCGTATTTATTATTGTTGTAAGTAATTTCAGTTTAATATTAACTGTTA
>JAGVSP010000770.1:0-79746 GCA_022494985.1 Micrasema minimum
AAACTTCAAATAATGTTTCACTTTATTTATTTTCTACTAAGTAGACTTTTTGACGCTTTTTTATACATTGAAGCTAGCACAGAGTAAAATTTCACTCCCTGACATATTACAAACAGCATATACACTTATACACACACTTATCACATTCAACTATAAATAATAAAGGTACTTTGGGGTACATTTTTTTTTCAAATTCGATGAAATTACATTCTGCACCTTGAACTAAAAAATCAAATAATCACAAATTATATCGGAAAATCTTAGTTTTGAAATACCAACATATGGCGTTATTGCAAGTAATTACATTTTCATTTTCACACGCCCAGTTTCTGGAAACTTTGACTTATTTCTCTTGTTTCAAAGTTAACGCGTAGTTTTCGAAGCGAAGCTCAGGGTAATTCCGTGTACTGTCGTATTACGAATTAACACTTGTTTCTTCAGTCGATTGGGAGAAGTTTTCTTATAATTAGGTCTAAAAATACCCGGATAATTGATTGTAAGATAATGAGTTCCTAACCAGGGGCTGGTCCCAGTAAATCAGCTCTAATGGACGCCTTAAGATGGACCAACCCCATTCCTTCATCCTTAACGCGCCATTTATTTCTCCCAGATAAGAATCCGTTACAAGGAAAACTTGCTTCCGTTAATTATCTTCACAAAAATTTATATTAAATGTTGGATAGAGATTTTCACTTCAAATCGTTTAAGAGACTTTTTATGTTAAATCGATAGCTACCAAAAGGATTTTCGTAATTTAAGCCTAATTAGGATGAATTATTATTAGATAATAAAAACGTAATATTAATCATTCGACTACCACGATTTTTAATAAAAAGTCCTAACTTTTTCATAAGACTTTTAGTAATTTAAAACGTAAATATTTTTATCATAATTTATGGTTTTTTAAAACCTACTGAAAAACGATACCATTTTCATCATTAAATAAACAATCGCGACATTGAGAATCGAACCAAGATGCTCTTACTAAAAGCTTATTTTTGTGTCTCCATGTCATCATTTTACGATGTACGTATTTTTATATTTTTTAATATTCCTATTCCCATGTGATAAAAGTTTACGGAGGGGCTTATACGATCACGAGAGTCTGGAACTTTCTAGAACTCGCTGCATATATTTTCAGGTGTGCAAAAAGACCTTAGCGATTGTCATGCTAAGTGTGAGCGGGAATTTCCGGACACAGGGTTTTATTTTAAATTTGGAACGCAATATGCAAGCATTTCCGTTCTCGCTTCCCGCCCTACCGCGCCGCGGGAAAACTTAAAGAAAAAAGAATATCGAGCGAGTGTGAGTTTCCTTTGAATTTTCCGTAGCTCGTTTGAATATAAATTAGAGGAATGAAAACATTTTTACTTTATTACCGAGTAAATAAGGTATGAGATGAAGAAAACTCGCTTTTAATATCAAGCGTTTGTTTATTCCGCGGTTTACGTGTGCCAGAGAAACAAAAAAGTCATTCAAAATTGTAATAAGTCTAAACCTTTTTTCTTACAAAGTAAACATTCGTTAGATGGTATAAAGCATTTCTCACCACTGCTAATTCCATTGGGAGAAAACAAATTTTTGTGTTTGCTCTTGTAATTTTCTGGGAATGCTTTTTGTAAGAACCTGAAAGTTGTGTTTGTCTTCAGCATGAAATAAATAAGCTTTCATAAAAAGAGCTCATTAAATACAACAATACCAACAATAAAAAAGCTTAATTTTGTATTTTTATGGTTTGCTTATGTCGATTGGGCAAATTGTATACCGCATTCAAAGGAATGACAGTTCAGCGCGCAAAAAAAATAACTAGAGGAAGCATTTTGTGCAATTTAGTCATATGTGTTATAATGTTTTTTTTTCTATTTAAAATCCATCCGGGATATACGTTTAATATGTACATTTTTTAAAAATAGAATCTATGTAACCAAATACGTTAAATGTCAAGTCATACAACGATGTCTTGTACATTTAATACTCACCCCGGTCTAAATTCGTCGTCTAAATAGCTGAGAATGCAACTCAATAAAAATAGTTCCTCTGAGCAGTGCATGTTATGTAGCTGATAGTAATACGAGAACGTAGCAACGCGGGTGTACTATGAGTATTCCAGAATGTTCGCTTCAAATAACATTTTATTCTGAGCGAGATTTTCCGCTATTACCCTCTGTACGCTGGGAGAAGCAGACTGGAAGTAATGGGTCATATTCACTTCAGAAAATTTACTTCAACTATTGCAGATATACCTTATTGTCTGGTGACGTCTCTTTTTGAGGTGACTTTATTAAAAATTACAGACAAGGAAAAGAAGGACGAAAGTACATTGAATGCAGTTGAAATGCGATCTCTCAGGCGAATGTGTGGTAAGACTAAGTGTGATAGGTGTACAAATGTCGAAATTAGAGCAGAGTGCAAGAATGAGATAAGCATTATCGACAAAATTAAGAAAGGTCTTTTACAATGGTTCGGTCATGTAGGGCGAATGGATGATGAAAGAACGGCTATAAAAATATATGATGCGACTGTGCCTGGATGTAGAATTCGAGGAAGGCCGAGAAAGACATGGCATGATCAAGTAAAACAAGTGCTTGAAAGTGGGCATGTAAGAAGTCAGAATAATCGACGTGCGTGCATGAGAAGATGTATGAATGTGGAGGAGGCAAGAGAAGTATGCCAGGACAGAGTGGTGTGGCTCTCTCCTACCCCTTCGGGGAAATGGCGTGATGGTTAGTTAGACAAAGTTCCGAAAAGAGAGGTTTTGTAAAACCGTTCATAAATATCTAGGAAAAATTGTAGTTTTTTATAGTGGTACCTACTGATAATTAGCAATGCCACTGTTTTCTATATTATTTTTTTCTATTAGCGGATACGATTTTTTAAAGTTCCATATATATTAAATACCGCGCCAAATACTACTATGTACTAAGTGCGTCATTTTCGCAGGAGTGACGTCATAAACCGGGTGGCTGACGGCGCGGCGGTAGGTAGTATTTCTCCAGCCAGTAACGAATCTGTCAAAAATCTAAGCAATCTGACGCGGGAACGAGATGCAAGGAGTGACGTCATTGTTTTCGGTTTTGAAATTAATATTATTTTCAACATTTTAAATTTATTTTTGCGTGCATTTTTGAGATATTTCATCTTTCTTAAATTTTTTTAAATATTCGCGTCTACAAGAAAACATTTTTAAAGTTCAATTCCGGGTTGGGTTGGAATTCTTCGTTGTCTCTTTTTGAATAGACTTTGGAAAAAGTGTAGAAAATGCAGATGTTGCTGTTTTGTGATGTTTCTTTACCTTAGTAATATTAAAAATAAAAAGCAGAAAAGGCATATTGAAAGAAACTGCAAAAATGTAGAAAAATATCAGCCAACGTCGGTGTTTTGTAGGACAAGTTTATAAATCTTAAAAGTTGTCCAATCATAATTATAAAAAGGAAGTACACTACTTCATGAGCCCTAAATATAGGGCCACCTAATAAGGTCGAATGGAAATACATATTTTTTTCAATGCATTTTTCATCCGAAAACTAACGATAATTTATTTGAAATACAGTTTCGGTAAAAACTACAAATAACTCAAAAATATTTCAATAGTTCGTAATGAAATGACAAACCATTCGGTGCCTACTTTTCGTCGTGATAATTTATATCGACGTCGAACAATTTATCCATTATTCATGAATCTTTTAAAATATCATTAGGTATTTTTGATAAATTGTAAAGAATTAAAGGTTATCAGTCTTCTCCAAACAATTTAATATATCTTACCAAAATAACATTTCATCTTTTTTTGTTTCAGGTGAGTATCCTTCAATTGATTGGAGTAATAATCAAGAACCAGGGACCCCACTCGCCCTTCAAGCGGTAAGAACGACATGTACGCGTACACCACTATATCAATCATACGAAACCTCAATTCCAAATCAGGATTAAAGTATCATCATTTTACAACATTTATCAAGTGGCAAATTTTCAAATTAACTGGAGACAGATCGCTTCTAGGAGACGAAAAATTCTCTCCCGGTTGGGGATCGTTTTTTCAAGATACGCTTTTCGTCCATTAGACGAATAAAAAATGACAAATTTAATTACGATTTTACATCTTAACAGAGACAAGAAGTTTGGAAGGAAGAATGGATATCTAGGCGTTTACAGGGCTTACGACCTGTCATTGGCTGTGAACCCAGTCAATGTTAGCCCGTAACGGGTGAAATCCAGTTTTTTTTTGCATGTATTTGGACAAACTCAAAGTGTTGTTTATATTCACCAATTACGTTATTGATGAAAATTTAGGTATGCGAATTACATTACATTTTGTGTTCTCTTTTATATGTTTCTTAAATCATAACATTATTGTACTTTTTTATAGCTGTTTGCCTCATCAATCAATCAATCAATCATCTTTTCAAAGTGATTATCCTCAAAATTAACAACCAAAATAATAATAATAATAGTTGTATTATTTTAGTAGTAGGCATTATTTTACCAGATATACACTATTAACTTATAAACATGCCCAATCTGCGCAATTTTTTTCATATTTTTTGATACCTACAAAATCTCATGATATTTGCAAGTACTTGATTTTTTTTTATGAAGCGTTTTAAAAATTTAAAAAATTAAAATAAATATAGGTACATAAAAAAATAAGGATTACAGATATGTTAGAAAACATTAATAATTTAATATTGTTTTAATTGGTTGAAAGTTTTAAAGAGTAGCGTGTATTGAAGAAAACGGTCCTCCATTGTGGTTTCACCGCGAACTTTTTGTGAAAAACTTAATTGAGTGGTTATGCGCGTCACGTGCAAAGCCTCTTTTTCATCTTCGTGAGTTTCATCCAGACAGATATCGATTCACCCTTTAACCGAATATCGTATTTCAGTTTAAGGCGGAAAAAGAGAAAAATCCCTCGTCCAGTTTTCCTCCTACGGGAATATTAGCTTTCATGAGGCGCTATCAACCTACTCTAATTGTAATATTAACCGATTTATTTTCAACCGTTAGGTTTGTAAAACGTTTATCTAATATTATCTAATACAACTATTTATTTATATTTTAATGTTTTTCACACAGTGATATGTTAGGTACAATGAACTAAGATCAATTTAAGGTAATATATATACAACATAATTACGTGGACAAAACAATGTACAAGACAAATTTCTGAAGACATGAAATTAGCAAACAATAGTATACAAAGTGATTATGTAATGTCATGTGTATGTTGTGTTGTGGTATGTGTTTGGAGTGTGGGTGTGCGTGTTGGGAAATCTGAATATTTAAGCGCAGTAGACAATATGTAGGTTATAATAAGTTTGCGCTACTCAGCCTCCGCTTATAGCAGAGAGCCGAGTCGCTAAACGGGTCCAAGTCGTGAACCCCCTCAAACTTTGAAAAACAATTAATTAAAAATTAAATTTACATGAGCATAAATATTTATTTAAATGTGGTTTTCACTTTAAAAAAACATTTTATTTATGATACTTTGGACTGACACTGAAGTAGAAGACTGATCATCTTGCCCTGATCAAGATTCACTACACTTTGTGAGCTTAAGTACCCTATGCAGGGAAAATAAAAGTCGCATCAAAGACGAAAAAAAAACGTTTACGCAACTTTTTCACAAAGAAAAAAACTTAAATTCTTATGTGGATGTTGACCGATCCAATATTTTCAAACGGCTCAAAAAACCGTATTAAGTGTTGGATTGTTACGTTATCCTGTTTCAGTAAATTGAATACCCAACAGGGTACTTTATGATCCGATCCTGATTCCCATTACAGATCCTCCCCTATAGATAAAGGTCTAGCCGATACAGGGGATGCCCATAAACCACTTTAGCCGAGTCCGTCTCATGTATTTGGGTACACACTGATGATGTATAGAAGGGTCTACTACGTACTATATAGATGTACTGAGTAATGCCTTCAGAAGATAATTTAGGCAAAAGTTTCCGTCGATTTGGGAATTAATTTTCAATAAATTAAACAAAAGCTCTTGGTCAATAGAAGGGATACTTAATTGTTTTATTATTGTTAGACAAAGGTTTTATAATGCAAATATAAGGTACACGTGCAATTGGATCCAAGTACAAATATTTCACGTGAGGAGATTATAATAATTAATTAGTCCAGAACGTCTACGTCTCGGAGGTTTCCAGAAATATTAAAATCAAATGCATATTAAATTTATGCATCTCAATTGTTGAATGTTAAAAATAATTGTATTTTATTTTGAAAAGAAATAGCAATGAAAACCTTGTTTTAACGAAAAATATGAAATCGCGTTAGGTAATCTTTACTTGCCCACATATAAGTCTAATAAACTTACCTAAATATATCTAATATGAAACTATTAAAAACTTTTTTTAATTTTTCAAGTACCTACCTACTTTTCAAATTTACGTGTGAGAGAGAGCAAATATGGGAATATCTTACTAATTGAATAAATCCAATAAATCCGGTAAATCCATTTGAATAATAGTAATAATATTATATTACTTAGAATATCCTTTTGATCTTGACCTAATAATTCATCTTATTTACTAATAAAACAGTTTATGGACATATTGTATCTTTCCTTAGATAAATGAAAATGTAGTTTTAATAGAACATATTATTATGGTAATATTAACATTTCTTTTCCATATTATAAGGACCCCTCTGTAAATAAACACACAAACATATGTAAATTTAAATATAATACAACCCACACCATGAGAATTTTAGATAGCGTGGGCCAAATTGCTTCCCAAATTGGCAAAATGCCGGTTGAAGGAACCAATTTGATACAACTTAATTCCACTTAAATTCACTGATATTTTATTTCTTTTTAATGGGGCCAATGTAGGAACCTACTGAAATTGATACCGCATATAAGGGTATAAACTACATTATCTACATCTAAGGAGAGTTTCTTTTCTGATCACTATAAAAAATCATTACTTTATCTATAAAAATCAACCCCTTTTGACGGAACACAGATTTTTAGACAATTCACCAAATTTACAAATAGTTTAAATAAAAAAGTTGCACGCATGATGTTAGATATTAATTACTTTACAGCAGACATTATCAGTAGGTACTGTATTAAGATACGAAGTTTTTTTAACTAAAAAAACACTTCTTCTAGGTAAACGTATTTGTAAGTAATCCTTTTTTATTTTTTCATTCCTATGATACAATAACGTAGTTGTTTGATTGTATGTACAAATGTACATCTCGTAGCTAGTTTAGTTAGGGAGAAAGAGGCAACCCAATTTCCTGGCTGAATTCGTACAATCAGGACGTCTCATTTCCTTGTAAAATTACTTCCGTATTACCCCATTGCATCATAGATAAACGTAGGCAGTTTTCAAGTTTATACTATACTTCATCTCACATTTTCTCTATTTTTTATTCAAAACTAACAAGAATTGTCATTCATCCACAATTATAAATAAATAACCATCACGCCAATTTTCCAAAATGGTAGGCAGAGATAATAGAACGCCACACCACTCTGTCAGCAATCATTACACCTACTTAATCATTCCATGTCTTTCTTGGACTTCTACACCCAGACACGCTTGCATTATAACTTATTTTAGCCGTTCTTTCATCATTCATTCGCTCCACATAACCGAATCATCGTATAAGCTCTTTCTAATGCTGATATCTCATTTTTGCATTCTGCACTAATTTCGACATTTGTTCATCTATAATAATTTTGCTATTTTTTGCCTGAGTGATCGAATTCCAACAGCATTCAGTCTACTTTCATTCTTCTTTTTCTAACACTACGCTTTACTTCTAAACATAAGGGTTGGTACCAGAGCTCCGTTACGTAACCTACTGCCAATTAATCCTTTTTCGATAAACACTTACTACTATTATTTAGTATTTACTGTAAATCAATTGATTTAATAAACTACAAGTGTTTGTTTTTACTTTTATAATTTTATCAGTAAAAGATTGACTTCATATCAATTTCATGAATTAGCTACTATCCCTACTAATAAATTTTTCCTTTGTCGTCAGAAAAAATATTCTCGAGTGAATTTTCTTGTTATTTCCCGATTGTGGATAAGTGGACACTTTCCTGATATGTTTTATCTTGACGCTGAGCATCAATTAAATCTGGTCACAATAAATTAGCGGACAAGTTAGTTTAGTTGTTGATTACTTCTAGCATTTGCCAGAAACTTATTTGGTTGTATTACTACTTGGAAAATGACAAAACTCGTTTGTGTACAGTATAATAAATTGAAAAAATCTTGGTCTATAATTTCTTAGAAAAAGTGCATTTACAAAACATAAAAAAAACAGTATTTTTTCTCTCGCTACGTTCGCTCCTATCTATGTGAAATATAGAGCATATGGACATCACTACAAGCATCGGAAAGATCCTATCGTCAGCTAACACTCGACTTAAATTTATCACCACAATTTTGTTTAGGACACCGCAATGTTACACCAAGTGCCGTAAATCTTGATGATTTGTTGCATGAAGGCAAGATGATCAATCAATGATCTAAATCTAAGGTATCACATGTGAATTTTATTATTTTTTTATCTTTTTTTTTTCTAAAATCCTAAAATTATAATAGTACCCACCCACCTTAAAATTTTCCCATATTAGGTATCTTAATATTTTTTTTTTTTTTTTTAAATTAAAATTTTTATTGTTTTTTACGCCCATACGGCTTTTTACATAGACATTTTTTAAATGATTACACAGTAGGTGTAGGTAGTAGGGTATTCATTACCGCCAGAGATGGCATCCAGACACTGTGTGCCTAAAATGCACTAGATTTGTGTTGAAAACATCAATAATATTTAGTATACTTATTAGCCAGTGCGCGCGCATTCTACGTATCGGTGAGTTACCTCTGTAATTGGTCGATGATTGGCTACAGTAAAATAGTGAATTACTACGGGTAACTCGACCAGGCACTCGGATACTAATTAAATTTGTTAGTCGACAACAATCAAACATAGATTTTAATACTTTGAACAGAAAAGAGCAAATCATTTCATATTCTTCTATTTTCTAGTGTTTGTATATTCAAAAAGTTATTTAAAAAGTTATAATTTATGTTTACAATGGGAATATTTAATTTAAAATTAATAAGCGCAAAAATTTATATTGGACTCTTTTAATGTTCTTTACGTGAACCCTGTAATAAGGAGACCAAATGACCGAGTTATATTCAAGCTGACTTCTTACTAAAGCAATTTACAATATTTTCATAGTTTTCATAGATTCGAAATAAGAATCTTAAAATTTTCTTGATTGAATGTAAATGAGTAATCTACATTTAAGCATTAGTAAATATCTTCACCATAGGGTGGATCTTACGGATGTCTTATAAACTTATAAGGGCGTGTAAATGATAAAACGTATTCAGGTTTCTTAATAAATTCAGTCCGGGCAATACCGAAATTAATTTCACAACACGATTCCAGCCACAAGATGTCTCTAGTTGTTTGCCAAATTAATAGAGCACTATCAGAGCGGCCCCAGTCCCCAGTGTCTACTCTTCTGTCCCTAGAATAATTCTAATGGCCACACGAGTATATACCCAACACGCTCTCGTCTAGAGATTTACATATATTTGGTACGCGTCTTTACTTTATTACTTATTAGGTACACCTTCAATACTTAAATAAAATAGCAAAGCACAAAAGCATCGGTTGTTGACTCTCATCTAATCATTCAAGTAAATATAATACTAATACCTTAAAAATATACTGAAAAGACCTATGATAAACGGAATCTATACATAAGAAATCCTAGTTTGTAATTTTTACTATTGTTAATGTTTTTTCAGTCGTACTCGGAATAATAATTTCATTATTTTTTAGAACTCATTGAAACTACTTTTTTAAAATTTCCTTCCACTTATATCCACCAAATTAAACAACCCAAATAGTAATAATTAAAATGTACAAGGAGATTCCGGATGATATAAGAAATGAACAAAATGTAAATTTATTTGCAAATTATGCAAAATATTGTTTTGTAAATTATAAATTCTAAATTTGTGTAATACAAACTTGGCTCTATTGTACTAATCACGTAAATATTCAATTATGTTTAATACTACAAAGTGTAATAATACTACAATGCCCTGACTCGACACGGACTATCTAGTGAGTCGGGGCCAGATCATTGGCATGGGTCTCTACTGATTGAGTCGCCATCCCATTATTGTGAATATTATATTGTAAAGTGTAATAATAAATAAATAAATAAAAAAAAAAAATTAAAAATTTGGGTTAAATGTAAAAAATATATGTGTGAAAAAAATATAAGTGTATTTTATTATAGCTAAATTGAAAAATGAATAATGTTGGAATAAGAATAGTTATGAAAAAATATGTGTAATGTATATTCAAAAAAAAAGTTAGTCTATGTAAATTATATAGTACCCACTAAATAAATAAAAATAATAAAAAATAAAATAATTGCAAAGTATTTTGATTCTTGATCAGGAAGATGACCACGAAATTACATACCTACTATGTACTGTTTATACATATATACCTACCTAAAAATATTTGAATTTTCGTTCATCTTTATTTCATGTGTAAATAATTTTTATGCAAGATTTCTTATAGTAGGTATTTACGGTGACTTGATAAGAATATATGCTATATTTGTAAAAAAAGGTTTCTTAATTAATATTTCCAACAACACTGTTTATTTACAAACAACCAAATCTGTGGATTTAAATCATTTTGAAATCTGCTGAATACAATTATTTCTCTTTCTGTAACATCAGAATTTGTAATCTCTCCTCGCCTTATGGGAATAATGGTTCAGAATATCCGCAATACAAACGAAGACATTGCAGCCCAGCTAAGAACGATTGTCAAAACCTCAGTTGACTGTGACTGAAGGATTCCCTCGTAAACTCTCCTAGGCTTAGCTGCCAGTTAGAGTTTAACCGTTAGCGGAGAATTCCTCTTTGTTTCTGGTTTAGCTGGGTATAATCTTGCACAATTTCTGCAGTTTTATTGTTAGCTGGAGGTTATGTTTTTGATCAAACGAGGATTAAACAGCGCCGTGGGGTAACTTGAGGAGAGATATGAAAGGTGAACAGAATTGTGCAATAAATATTACCTCGGGGTATTTGTTCATAATATACGATCCTGGGTTCGGGAGGAATCGATCATTTTAATAGCGGAGGTGTAGGAATTTCGTGCTTCCTTTGTTTTTCTGGACGAAAAGTATAAAATAACAGAACACACAAATAGATTAGGGACCTGTATAACTCATTTTCTAATATATGTGTAACTTAACAAGATGCGGGGTGGCTAGGTGTGTGGGAGGTTTCGGATTACCAATGGGGCTTCTTTACCTACGGGCGCCGTGTTGCTCTGCAGCGTTCCCACGTGCCCGTGCCAGGTAGATTCGGGCTAGCGCCGCTCCAACAATACCCAGCCGCCGGGACCTGTAGTTGATCTCGTCGGCGTCCTCTGACCTCCTGTCACTCAGCCCCGCTACGCTCTCTTCAGAAGGCGGCGAGAGAAAGGATCCACATATATTATATTGCACAAATAAGGAAAACGATGTACTTACATAAGAATAACACTGTTTATTCGGTTTTACACTAATGCCTACTACAAAAGATATTTCATTACACGGATCGACAAGAATCTAGTTTGTTTCAAGAAAATTTTTCACGCTGTTTGAATCTACGAAATTAGTCTATCTTCAGTCGTCCACCAGTCAGAGCGTCGAAAAAGGAAGGAAGAACGGGACTTGAATTGCGCGGCTTTTTATAGCGGCTGTGTGCCCATGTCCTTTCGCTTCCGGTATAAATGGCGAAAGTGGCGAAAGTGGCGAAGTGGGTTCCGACTCGCTACTCGTTAAGTACTTGTCGACCGGAGTCGCCACACAAGATTACATTTACAAGAAAAAGACCCCATGGGAATATTACGAACAGCATTAATGATATCAATATCAATTCATTTAACACTATCAGAGATCTAGGAATAACTCTTTAATCCCACTTTAAATTTTCCAATTATTTTAGGAAAAGAATGCTACACATATAATGTGCAAACCAAATGCAAAATCCATAATTTGATCGAAATCAGAATATGAATTATTTTTCCAAATCTTATTTCCTTGGGTACTCTATTATCAAAAGGTCTTGGCCAAATTCAACCCAAAAACACCGTTTATCACACCAAGTTTTCCATTTGTATCAGAGAACGAAATCTGATATATTTATGATCTGTAACAAAAAAGAAAAATCCTTAAAATGGGATATTTTATTGTAACGGGATCGTAAGAAGCGTATTTTAGGTACAAAAAACATTACCCGTTGTTTTACAGAGCTCGGAACTTTTTCCTAAGATATTATTTTTAATGTAAAGGATCAACCATTTGAGTTGGAAAAGAAAAATATGCTCTCTAAATCGTTCCTTATCAAAACGCAATTTCATTTTATTATTTCTCTTTGTTTCATTTTTCCAGTTAAATGAACAATTTTTGTTGCTGAGTCGAACCCTCTTCAGCTAACTCGGCTCCATATTTCAATAATATGTTGGTCAAGCGGAGTGGCACGTCTTCAAAGTGTTCCTTTCTCCATCTATGCACTGAAAATCACGCTGAGCAAATACTATTACACTTAGTAAAACATTTATTCTGAGAGATCAATCACTTGGAATCATTGAATGCTTACACAAATTCAATGTATTTTCAGCGGTAAAATAATGCCTTACAATTTTACGCACTTGCTGACGTAATCTTACAATAAATTATGTCAAAATTTGTTGGTACAACATCCTTAACCAGCGGTGGGCTGCAGGGGGCTCGGAGGGGCTCGCGCGAGCCCCTTGTTAAATTTGACTTGGGCCGGCGAGCCCCTTGTTAAATTAAGAGAAATTAATATTCTCAGATCAAATCAGTACATAAATGCAATTTCAGTGGATGGTTCCAATTTCTGCGCCAATCTTGGAACACTTCACTATTAAAATCTGAGGTAGGTAAGTACATTTGCAACTAATATTAAATATTAGATTTGTTGAATTATAAAATTTTCTACCGTAAAAAAACAAGTCATATCTATATTTTGTCGTTTGATGTGTATATTAAGTATTTTTAATTGTTTTTCATTATTATCTATTAGTGTTTTGGATAGTTAGAACAAAAATGATACACCTCCCCCCTCCCCCCCCCCCCTACACCCATCCCACGAAAACCCCCTCCCAACAAACCTCCCCCCGCGAGCCCCTTGTTAAAAAATTGGCAGCCCACCCCTGTCCTTAACTACTACTCAATACTACCTACTTAAAAGTTGATCTATGTCATGTGAATTTGTTTTTTTAATTTTCTTAATTACAATTACAATATTACATGACATCAGCTCGGCCGATGGCAATGTGGATTAGCTAAAAATAGATAATAAATGTTACATAAAATTTGTTGTAAGTTATACAGGTAAGCCGCTTGCACACTGCGGGTGTAAACTGTGCGCCCCTCATTCTAGGCTAAGATTAAAATGTTCTCTGCGTAATCCACATGTTGTTACATGAAACATTTGAATTATTTAAAAAAAAATTGTTGTGAAAGTTTTTATAAATTACCCCGTATTGCGGCACTGAACTGAACTGAACAGTCGTAGTTCAGGCGGCGTTTTTTCCCGGTTTATTTTCAGTTATTCTATAAAATATTGTGAGAATTGTGTTCCGTCCCTTTGGCGTCGACCTTTTTGGCCCTCGGTAAGGGCAACCGTACGTAGTTGGGGGAGGTGAAGAAATACGGAGTTCTCTTTGTCTTCGGGAAGTTCTAGCGGTCCGTGAAACAAAAACGTAAAACAAAAATTACATTTGTTTTCACCTTTGAAACTTAATGAGCCAATTATAAACCAAAGGAATAATTTAACAACGTTTTCCTAAATAGATGTATGTAATTGGCTTTATGTTATGATTTATTCACTTATTATATAATTATGTATAAAATGTCTTGCTGTTGGCTTCCCAAATACAGTAAATTAAAAATTAAACATGACTTGAGTAGTGTAATTAAATTTGTTGCTAGAAATACGGAATGTAGGGTGAAAAGGTTTGGCAAGGGTAGAACTGGAGGTAAATGCTGCGCATACCATGGAATGCGAGCCGCACTAGCATCTCTCTCCTCCAGGAACTAAAGATTACCGAATGACTCTTCTTAAGGTACGTGCCGGAAATGAAATGTTATCCTATTTCGGTCTCGTTGTCAGAAACAGTGAGGATTTAGAAATGCTGGTGATCACGGCCTGTGGGAGAGCGAGCGAGAGGACAGTCCCCTACAAAATGGGTAGATATCAAATTAATTTGACCATTTAGATTTTTTTTTGTTAATAAATAAAATGCATTAAGAAACTAACGCGGTCTTCCCTAAATGCTTCAATCAATATGGCCTAGGATAACTGGATCAACGAAGGCGATTGGTGCAGTCTATTGCTCAATGCTGAGCAGCACGTAAAGGAAGAAAAAGGTCAGAAGACTTAGGATCGATGGTGGAACAGCATCACCAAGAAGGCGAGAGCTATATAGCCCTAAAACATACCTAAGTATGGAATAAATACAGGCGTGAACGTGACTAGAGAAGGCGATGAAAACTGGTGACCGATCGTCTATCATGTGGCTGATTTAAGAAGTGATTTCTGTAATAAATATGGTTCATATATGGAGCCGATATAGCAGAATGACGATGATGATGGCGCATAGGTATACTTTATATTTTATAGTGTTTAATTACAACTCAACATTTAAGAATTTCAAATGTTTTATAATTTTTTTTACCAGTTACAAATCTCGAAAAATTACTCCAATTTCCTCAAGTGAATGGTTCAAAGAAGGAGTAAAATCAATATTTCTAATCAGTTTGCTCTGCCACGGTTTAGCTTGTGGATTATAGAATACGACTGCCTCCTATTCACCAGTTCTCCTTCTAGTACAATGTCGTATTCTAAGACGCCCTATTCTGTGCGACACTACTCTTAACTAATTCCTGAATATTATTATTGGGCTCACAATGGGAGGAAACTCAGTGTTATCGGGTGCAGGGGCCAGGGAACCAAGATATTATGTAAAGTAAGTTAACCGCTAGAAGGGTTTGCAAATCATGGCAACCTTTGAACTACGAATAAACGAATTCAATTGGATGGAAATGGTTTATTTAAATGTTTTAAACACGACAAATTTTTATGTTATTGTAAAAACAATGAAGGATTTTATTTTTAAACGCTTCTGTCCATTCTTTTGGGATATCAATTTTGTGTGAAAATGCTGTGGTATTTGATTGGTTTTGGCTTAATAATTTTTATCAGAAGAATATATATATCCTCAAAAAATATTCAAACGGAATTTTAAAAAATACCAAATTTTTAGAACGTCTTTAGAGGTCCCAAAGCACTTCCACGAAAGCAACGAATTTCTGAAATCGTTTTACCTTTCAAGTCATTAATCCTCCAGATTTACAGGCTTAAGCCCTAATTTACAATTCAGAAGAAACAGGAAATCCCTCAGCGAATCGATGGCTCTTCTGAGTAATTTAGAAATAAGAATCTGACGACGTGTTCCCTTACCCTGAATGTGATCAAGACAATGAAATAGAATCTATTCAGAGGCGGAACCGGAAATCTGACAGGACGGACGTCTTGATAAAGCCTGCCTTAACCTTCCGGTTACCGAAACGAAGCCGCGTAGGCGTGAAAATGGATTTACATCCCCTAATATGTGAAAGTATCATACAGATGCTATCTTTTGAAACAACGCTTAACATAATTCAAATAAATCTTTATCTTTCACTTTTTTTACGGAATTCAAAAATTTTTTATCTCCATATTCATTCACATTAGAAAGTCTCAAAGAATAAATAACTAAACTATTGCTAAAATCAACACTTAATTATATTCCTATTATTTATGCATTAAACGATTGTCCTACATTGATGAAGTTCAGAATCTAACCAAGTATGGAGCTACCTATTGCGTGCTATAAAACGTAGCTGACATGACATCTCAGAGCAGGAAGGATATGTTCTGTTGGCTGACATATGAAACGGAAGACTGATCACCTTACCAACATTTTGTTAAAAATATTGAATAAGGTAAAATACATATCGCCGTCGTCCTACTGTGCTACGAGGGGCGCACTAACTAACTAACTAACTAACCATTACGCCATTTCCCCGAATGGGGTAGGCAGAGAGGATAGAACGCCACACCACTCTGTCCTGGCATACTTCTCTTGCTTCCTCCACATTCATACATCTTCTCATGCACGCACGTCGATTATTCCGACTTCTTACATGCCCACTTTCAAGCACTTGTTTTACTTGATCATGCCATGTCTTTCTCGGCCTTCCTCGACTTCTACATCCAGGCACAGTCGCATCATATTTTTTTTTAGCCGTTTTTTCATCATCCATCCATCTACATGACCGAACTAACGTAAAAGACCTTTCTTAATTTTGGTCGATAATGCTCATCTTAGCCTTGCATTCTGCTCTTAATTTCAACATTAGTGCACCTATCATACATAGTTTTACCACACATTCGCCGCAGAGATCGCATTTTCAACTGCATTCAATCTACTTTCATCCTTATTTTTCCTACTAAAAGTTTTTCTACAAAAAGGGCGCACTAAAAGTTTCCGAAATGAATAAAAAAAATAATACCATGAATGATAAAAAATGAATTGTTTGTTTCTCAAAATATTCTCCGAGTTTCTCAGAATTTGATAGAATTATTTTATTTATGTCTTATATTATTATTAAAAAAATATATATAAATATTTATATATAAAATATATATAAAAAATTATATATTAGGGTTGGAAATTGTTTCCTTTTGATTTAAGTTAAGATTCTTGTATTTTATTTTACAATTTGGTGATTGGATATGTTTAAACACAGATAAATTATTTCATGCGACTTTAAGACGATTTTAATTATTTTTGTAGCCAAACATTTTCAACCGTTTTTGAAGGTAGAATTTTTTTTTTAAACTACTCGTATAATATCGCGAGAAGATTTCTCGCTTGTAAAATATACCACCCGCTTATTGTGACGTTTCACCCCAAACCCCGGTACACCCACGCAAATAAATTAAGTAAGAAAACATGTAAATAGGTTAACACTTCGATTATCTATGTACTTACTCACGATATCAAATAGTACTCACACTTCTAAGAAAATTAGAAGTGGGAAAATTTTTGCTTACACACATGTTACTACAGCGAAATTTTAGGTCGTTGATGTAATAAAAAGGTGATTCCTAAATCACAGTATTTTATTTTTATTTTACTGCTGAATTTTAAGTAAAAACACGAATTAAAATTTAGAAAAACGTTTTATTATTTAATGGTTTCTGTGTTATGGACGCCGACGCCGATCATGCGTCATGCGTCACGCGTCGCGGCGGTAGGCTGTTTTTCTACTAGACGTCAGTAAGGAGTGTTCGATTGAGCTGGGGTAAAACCGAAAGTTTGGACTTGAGAAACAGCTGTGATGGCTCCACGATCGACAAAACTGTTCAATTCGTAAAGTATTGCTGATTTAAAATGTTCGTTTTACCATACTTAAATCCTTTCTATTCGTACATTGAAAAAAAAATAGGCTAAAAATCTGATACAGTATTTAAGTTGTAAATAAAGTGTTCATTAGTTTCTCATGTGTTTTTTATGTTTTCCTTTAAATATGTCAGATGAATAAAAAGCTAATGAAAGCATACAATAATCTTAATTCATTTTGTGCAAAACAGAGGAATAATCATTATTGTAAGATATTTGATACAGTATTATCAAAATCTGGTTTAAATTTTGAAATATTATTTTTACAGAATTTAAAACAAAGGCATTCATAAGTAAAATAAAAAAAAATTGTTCCGATAAAGTAATATAAAAAAATAACTAAATTAAAAAAAAACATTATCTTCACCAATGTATAATCCGGTAGGATTAATTTTCAGCCTCATTTTTATGGAACGAATCCTGTTACCGTAAAGATTCTAACCGGGGCCGAAGTAGGCAAGGATGACACAACCCCCGGGCAGATATCTCCAGGGTGGGTAGGTGGGTTGTAGTACAACCACCGTTGTACCCGTAGTGGGTAGTGGGTAGAAGTGGGTGCAACCACCCTTCCTCCGAACAATACCTATCCCACAATGGGGCTGAGGCTCTCACAAAGGCTTTCTCGATAAAAAAAAAACCCTACAGAACTGACAACAAAAGACTGAACGGGAAGATCTTGCTGCGGCTAACTCTCTGATTCCTGGAAATATTTTGACACGCGGCTGTTACCGTTTGCGCTCGCGACTTAGGGAAATGAAGATAATATTACAAATGTCAAAGGAAGCTCCAACGGTTTTATAGTTATCAAAAAAAATATTCGAGAAATAAGGATTTCCTCAAAGGAATGTTACATAACAAATTATCGCTCGATTAGCTACTACTCTTCTCTCTTATCCGCACACAGTGGTGCACTGGGCACTAGATTAATACACCAAGTGCAGTGAATATTGATCATTTGTTACATGAAGGCAAGACGATCAATAGTACGCTTCAGCGTCAGGCCAAGGTATCACATATGAAATATTTTTATTTGAAAATCACGTTCAAACAAACATTAACTCTCATCGATTCACTACATCGAATAACTAACTGATGTAAAATGAAAACATTTATACCCACATAAATAATTATGAATATTTTCATGAAATTACTTACTAGAAGCTTTTGCTGCCAAATAAGTTGTATGTAAAACCGTACCGTGCCTTAAGGTACCCCGCAGACTAGAGACTTTCTATCGGGCGATAGTTTAGTCTGGTTGGGCTGCTAGCGCGCACACTGAATCAACAAAACGTCGGGTTGGTGATGAGTGCGCACACTAGAGAACAGTCGGCCAACTGCTTCTCGAATGATTTTCCAGTTAATAAACGATTTTTGAAGGAGAGCGGTCGCAATGAATGTTGGAACAATATTGTCAAAAAAAGTTATTATTGCTGCAATGCTGCCCAATACGATCTACGAGAGCACCATACTTATTAAGCTATCGGCCGATGGTTTATTGATATGATAGTTTAAAGGCAATCGCAAGGCCTATTTTTTATCGGATTCTTTGTACTCTACTTTTTTTACTGATTAAATGCCCAAACTATACGGCAACCATAACTACCCTTTTTTATCAATATACGGCGATAATAATTCTGGAAGATATAAATAAGTCTTGTTTCCATTTGTTTATGTTTATGGTTATATTTAGCTTAAATATTTTGATCAAATATAAAAGTAAGTACGGCATTTTAATTGACTGACGCTTTTTATTTTAGCTTTAAAAGCACCAAGAATACAATTATCTGATGAAAGTGGTAGGACGGGGAAATTTTGGACATTTCTGTCATTGTTACTTACAATTTATCGATTGAAAATTTTATTGTAAAATTCAAACCCTTTTACGTTAAGTGGGAGACGGAAACTGTTATCAGCACTCAGGAATATTAATTCAGATACCTTCGACATACCACGCTTTTTTTAAATTTTTCTCTCTTTTCAGGGACCATTTAAAAACTCCACGAAAAATTTACTTTTCATTTTATTAATACAACAATATATATTAGGTGCAATGTAAATATTGACAAGGTTTTCAGCTTTGACGTACCCCACAATATAAAACGGTAGAAAAAAATTATATCATAATTTAGTGTTACTTGAAAAATCAACGAGTTGCAACTGACAACCATTTATATTGAAATAATTTCAGAAGGATTTTTTTTACTAAACGTAGTAATACATTATTCTTGGTAAACAAATTTAGACGTAAGTTTGGTATTAAGTTTAATCGAGATAATTCGTGATGATCGCTATTGTTATTTTTTTCAAGGACCGCTTTTGGTCCTTATCTGATTAGATCTTAGTACAGGTTACTTAGGCTGTAGAAAAAAGCCTCCGGAAAAATTATATAGTATTTATATATTTTTTTAACAAAAATTTATTGAAGATTATGAAGAAATACCCAATAAACGTATAACAAGTAATATAATATTCACAAAACTAAAATACCCATACCTTGGTTAAAAAAAGAATATTTTAAATTCCGTGCTTAAAAATAATTTATTATTAATGAATAATATAATGGATACCTAAAATCGTATCAGATTAGTTTTAATTCCTGAATAATCCGTTTATTTAAAACAATTTATGTCACATAAACCGATTTAAGCTTAAGTACCTTTTAGATACAAATAGGTAGGTGGGTATGGAGAAAATCCTTAGAGCGAAATAAATCTCCAAGAATATAGTGATAAAAGCACTTTAAATTACTAACAAAAAATTACCTCACAAATCCACTTAAGGTAAATAATAATAAATAAATAAATAAATAAACGTGTTTATTCCAGCAGAACTAAGCAGTTAGTGCAATACTTAGTTAGCCATAGCATAGGTAGAATACAATCATTAATCACAATAAAAAATAATAAAGCTAAAAATAAGGTAGAATAAATAGAAGGTAGAATAGGTAGAAATAAAAATAAATAGGTAATTGAATAATAGTAAAATACCTGGTAAGTACTTGCTAAGTACACTTGCTAAATACATATTTTTTCTGTATTGTATTACAAACCGTATGGTTTTTATATTTTACAAGAGGTGGGTGAAAACCTTCCTACCCCTTCGGATCTCTCTTCCCCCCCTTCCCCTCTCGCACATTCGTTTTGGGTTTTAAGGTTTCGTGAATAATTCATTCCTTGCCTTCGTTCATACAATAAATCGTCTAAAAGCAGAACAGAACTGACACAGCTTTGAGAATATTTTTATGATATGGAAACTTTCACACCGTAAATATTCCTGGGATTTGTAGATAGAGCTGCGAAGCATAGAAATTCGTGTAACAATATATGGTATAAAAAAGCAATGAATTCCTGTGTTGATCAACTTTTTACTTCTGGAACCTTTTTGTTTAATTGTGTACACCTACAAGGAATCAAAAACTAACGCACATAAATAAAATAAATAAACGTTTTCATATAATATTGACTTATTGTTATCAATAGATTTGCGTGATGTACCTGAATTACCATTTACATTTTTTATTCACAAAATAAATAAATTGAATCAAACAATTAAATATTTAAATTTTAGGATCTATTATTTTTGATATTAAACTACAAAATATTATTTCTGGGGCAGCTTTCTGAATTGGTAGATGTCTTTGAGTAGAGGGATTCTTAAACCCTATGGGAATCCAATCTGGAGGTCACACGAGATTAAGTGTTTCCCACTAGATAACTAACATATCGATGCAATCTCTTAACAAAATCTCGTTATGATTGTTTTTCAAACAAACAGACCACCACACCGTGACTTGATAAAAAGAAAATTACCAGACAAATCCTTATTTTTTTTTTTTTTTTTTTTTTTTTTTCTGTTTAATTCTCGTCCGATTTCCACTTTTTTTTACTTTTTTTTTTCAGTTCTTAAAAATCACTCATACAATTTAAAAAAAACATCAAGTAACTCAAAACTTTTTATACGTAGAAACCTACCAATAGTTTTCACCCTGTTAATTTCGTCTCAAATTATTATTTTTTTTAACTGTTTCACGAGAAATGAACTAAGTTACCCCATTTTTTCCCCCCCCCCAGCAAGACTCACACTAAAACTTTATTTGTTTTCTAAAAAATAAGAAGTTCACTAAAAAAATGCAAACCCTAACTAACTAACAAAGACTAACCACACCCATTTTTCCCCCAACCATCCCCGAATGGGTTAAAAGCAGAGAGCCCAACACCCACCATCTGTCCTGGCATACTCTCTCTTGCTTATCCCCCCTCCACATTCCCCATACTCTTCCTTACAGAATCAATAACCCGCACAGCCATGATTCACGCACGAGCTTCGATTATCCGACGTTTGTTTTACATGCCCACATTTTCCTCCAAGCACTTGTTTTATTTTGATCCATCCTCAAATGTTCTTTCTCGGACCTTCCTGACTCTTCTACAATCCAGCAAAAAAAGCAGACGCAACATCAAAATATTTTTTTAGCCGTTTTAATTATTTCAACAATACCATTTCGCTCTTACCATGACCCGATCCACGTAAAAAGACCTTTCCTAATTTTGTCCCCGATTGAATATGCTTATCTCAGCCCTTGCCTTCTGGGCTCTAATTTCATATCAAAAACATTAAGTCACCTAATCATAACCATAGTTTACGCCCCATACACATTCGCCCTGAGAGATCGCAATTATAACAACCCCTGCATTCAATTTAACATTTCAATCCTATTTTTACCAACCCATGCTCGGCAGCCACGATCTATCTACATACATAAGGGTTGGTACATAACTCCACATTACCCACTCCATGCCATACAAAGCCTCTAACCGGACGGAAAAAGCAACTTATTATATACTAAAAAACTAACGACCTTTTATAGTCACCTTTAAAAAAAATTCTGGTTAACCCGTCACTAAATCTCCTAAAGTCAAAAAAAAAAAACAAAAACAAACAATCAATCACAAAAACATCAACCAACAAAAAAATATGTTCAGATGTACAAAAAAATTCTCCCAAATGGATATTCATATGCATCTATACTTAAGAACAATTACTTTTTTTTAAATGAGTAAAGATGAAATACGAGCAAACTATTAATAATTTTTCCGCGAAAATGCGAATGAATAAAATAATAATTAACCCTTTATGTAATATCTATTAAAACATAATACCGCCATAAACCTATGTAAGGAGGGAATTCATATAACATAAATTATAAGCATCTGCCGGAGTCATAATTTAAAAATCTCAATAATTTGTTTCAAAGAGGAGCTCCTGTTAAATAAAATAAAGTCATCAAGGCACCTTTGTTATCCCGTGCTCTTGAGCCCCCTTGTGCCACCAATAGTAACGTGTTTTATTTTGTAATTATTCTTCCGTGAGACTTCGAATCACCTCCCATGGAATAATATGCAAAGAGCAACATCTCTCTCTCCATACGCTGGAGCTTGGGAGAATTTTCCTGCTACTATAAATGCGGAAATATAATATAAATAAAAAACAGCATCCGAATAATATGCGAAAACGGGTGAGGGGGCGTATAAATAGATACCTTTTAATTATGGCCAACAGACAACTAAATAAAAGTAAAGATGCTTATTACATAATATTTTTTTTAATAATTATTTTTATTGCCATCGTGCTTATTTCATTTACTTTTCATTTCCCCCCCCTCCCCCTCCTATCAGTGAAACTGAAGAAAATTAAGATATGCAAAATTAAAAAAATAGTTACTAAAACTAACTATAAAAATGTAAACCATTGCCTGTAAATACTTTATTTTTATGACCTAATAGAAATCAAGTTGAACCATTGCCCATAATTAATATGTCATTTATACCTACTATCCAATTAATCCCATTATTTTACAAATAAACCATGTTGACCATGGCCTATAAAATTTAAATTATGTTTTTTTATACCTACAAAAATCAATTAAGTCCATTTTTTTTTACCTATATAAAAACCATGTTGACCATTGCCTATAATTCATCATTTTAACTACAAATCAATTAAAGCTAATTTTTTATTACTTATAAAAAACCATGTTAGACCATTGCTATTATATTTTTTTTAAAAGTACAATACAATTAAGGTCGAAATTTTTTTTTTTTTTTGTTTATAAATTTTTTTTTTTTTTTTATTATTTAATTTGTTTTTATTTTTATTTTTTTATTTTTTTTTTTTTATTTTTTTATTTTAATTTTTTTTTTATTTTTTTTTTTTTTTTTTTTTTTTTTTTTTTTTATTTTATTTTTTTTTTTTTTTTTTTTTTTTTTTTTTTTTTTTTTTTTTTTTTTTTTTTTTTTTTTTTTTTTTTACTTATTAACCATCGTTGACCATTGCCTATAAAATTTTCCTTTTTTTAAACCTACTATCAATTAACCCATTTTTAATTTACCTTATAAACCACGTTGACCATCGCCTATATAAATCTTCTTATTTTAAATAAAAAAAAATATATAAATAAAAAAAAAAATAAAAATCTTATAAAAATAGAAATTATAAAATAATAAAAAAAAAATAAAAATAAAAAAAAATCCATGTTGAACCAGTTGCTAGAATAATAAATTTTTTAAGCCTGAAAAACAAGAAGCATAAGCACTAGTATTGATTTCATAGTCCTCATAATAAAGATACATACAATGTACCACTTTATTACCAATTCTTTCGCAAAAAAGATTTGATTTCTCCACCGTCGCTTTCTCGGTTAAATTAAATGATTAAAAATAAGGAACTGAAAACTGTACAATCTGTATAAAAGACCCGTCTTAATGATGTATAATTTATTAAAGCGCTATCTAGCTTTGGTACACAGGAAAAATGTTTCATATACCAATAATGTAAAAATGCAATATTTTTTTAATGTTTTTGAAAGCAAACATTCATATATCAAATATATCACATAATATCTTTATAAAAAGGTTTTAATAAAAAAACATTAACGCACAGGTCACGGGCCAAAACGATCGAGCCGACATTCAATATACCGATCAGTTTTTTTTGCTTTATAACATATATCAGTTAAGCAAACTGACTACTACTATAAAGCCCCAAAAAAAAACTGTACACTTTTCTGTCCCGTATATTAAAGTGCGTTTAATAGAACTGAATATTATTAAACGTAAAATTGTAGGCAGCACCAAAGTCCACTTTGCAAGTTGTAATTCCCTCAAGATTATGAATTCCAAATGATCCCATTTCACTCAATATTATTTATATTAAATCCAGTTTGAGACTATATTAATAACGGATCAAAGGATCATGCAAATATAAGTTTTATTACAAAACGTTTATCAAGAATAAAGCTTTATAGTAGAATCACACTTCGAAACGAATACATTATCATTTTTTTGACCGGATTAATACAATTTAATCCCCCCAGACGAATTTAATATAATAAAGTACAACAATTTCCAAACCAGAATTGAAAACTAATTTAAACAGCCATGCAGACAATATTAACTAAAAAATTATCAATGGCTAGATGGAGCTTTCCAAGCTCGTCGTGGCTGTGCTGGTGGGATGGATAAATTGCCCAAATCATCGATTGATAAAAAAAATTACCAGACCAATCCTTGTTTTTTTCTATTTATTCTCTCCCGAGTTCCACTTTTTACTTTTTTTCAGTTCTTAAAAATCACTCATACAATTTTAAAACACAATAACTCTACTTTTACATAAAACCTACTCGTACCTATAGTTTTCCTGTTTATTTCGATCATTTAAAATATTCAGCTTCGTCAAATACTCTCGAATGAACGTTACATTTTCCAGCAAGTCGCACAGACAAACTTTTTTTGTTGCTAAAAATAAGAGTTCTCTAAAAATATGCTAACTAACTAACTAACTAACCATCACGCCATTTCCCCGAAGGGGTAGGCATAGAGGATAGAACGCCACACCACTCTGTCCTGGCATACTTCTCTTGCTTCCTCCACATTCATACATCTTCTCATGCACGCACGTCGATTATTCCGACTTCTTACATGCCCACTTTCAAGCACTTGTTTTACTTGATCATGCCATGTCTTTTCTCGGCCTTCCTCGACTTCTACATCCAGGCACAGTCACATCATATATTTTTTTAGCCGTTTTTTCATCATCCATTCGCTCTACATGGCCGAACCAACGTAAAAGACCTTTCTTAATTTTGTCGATAATGCTTATCTCAGCCTTGCATTCTGCTCTAATTTCAACATTAGTGCACCTATCATACATAGTTTTACCACACATTCGCCTGAGAGATCGCAATTTAACTGCATTCAATTTACTTTCATCCTTATTTTTCCAACTCCATGTTTCGCTTCCATACATAAGGGATGGTACCAGAGCTCCATTACACACTGCCAACTTAGCCTCTTTCGATAAGCACTTATTAGATACTACCGACTTTAAGGCACCTTTAATTCTGTTACCGGCACTAACTCTCCTTTCAATGTCAGATGTACAAATTCTTCCAAATTCAATATGCTTCTGTATTTAAGTACATACTTTAATGAGTAAAGATGAAATACAGCAAATTTCACGAAAATGCGATGAATAAAATTTATATTAACCCTTTTTGTAGATCTTGTGCAACATTAACGCCCATAAAGCGTTGTAAGGAGAAATTCAGTATTAAATAAATTTAGCATCTGCCGGAGTCATGAATTTAAAAATCTCCCAAGAATTTGTTTAAGAGGGAGGCTCCTGTTATTTGAGCATAAAGGCCCTGTTTCCCGCTGCTCTGTGCTGTGCCATTGTATCGTGTGGTATTTCCTAGACTTCGTATCACCTCCGATGGGTAATATGCAAAGAGCTCCATACGCGGAGCTTGGGAGAGATTTTCCTGCTACTATATATCCGGAAATATAATATATATACTGCACCGAATAGTATGAGAAACAGGCGTATAAAATAGATACATTTTGAATCTGCAAACAGCACTTAATAAAAGTAAAGATGCGTATTGCATATTTTATGCCATCGTGCTTATTTCAGTTAACTTTTCCCCAGTGAAACTGAAGAAATAAGATATGCAAAATTAAAAAAAATAGATACAACTATAAAACATGTTAACCATTGCCTGTAAATATTTATTTTTACCTATAAATCATGTTGACCATTGCCTATAATAATCTTTTTTTACCTACAATTAATGAAGCCAATTTTTACTTATAAACCATGTTGACCATTGTCTATAATAATCTATTTTTACCTACAATCAATTAAGCTCATTTTTACTTATAAACCATGTTGACCATTGCCTATAATAATTTATTTTTACCTACAATCAATTAAGCTCATTTTTACTTAAAAACCATGTTGACCATTGCCTATAATAATCTATTTTTACCTACTATCAATTAAGCCCAATTTTACTTATAAACCATGTTGACCATCGCCTATAATAATCTTATTTTATCCATGTTGACCGTTGCCTATAATAATATTTTTTTAAGCATGAAAACAGCATAGCATTAATATTGTATTTCAAAGTCCTCATAATTATAAGATACATACTATGTATCCGTTTATACAATCCTTTCGCAATTTGATCTCCACCGTTGCGTTGCTTCGGTTAAATGAAATGAAATTAATATAATGCGAACTTTAAAAGGGACTGAAAACTGTACAATCTGTTAAAAGACACGCTTAATTATGTATATTTTTAAGCGCTATCTTAGCTTTGTACACAGGAAATTGTTAATATACCTAATAATTTAAAAATGGTATTTGTTTTTTACGTTTTTGAAAGCATCCAATATATCAAATATATCTTTAAAAGTTTACATAAAAAACATTAACTCTTAGGTCAGCCAAACGTCGAGCCGACCATTCAATATTCCATACTGTTTTCGCTTTATACTGGATATTTAGCAAACTGCACAAGAAACTGTACACTTTTCTGTCCCGTATAAAGTGCGTTTAAGAGAAATGGAATTTATCAAACGTATAATGTAGGCGCATCTAATCCACTGCTAGTGATATTCTCAAGAGTTTATGCAAATGTTTCTCCTCAAACAATATTATTTTAAATCCTGTTTGAGACTATTTTAATACGATAAAAGGATCTTGCAAATTAAAATACAAAACGTTTTCAAGAATAAAACTTTAGTATCACCTTCGTTACGTATACATTATCAATTTGACCGGCTTTATACAATTTATTCAGACAATTTAATACAAATTTTAAAGCGAGAATTGATAACTACTTAAACAGCTATGCAGAAAATATTAACTAAAAAATTATCAATGCATAGACGGATTTCAACTCGCTGCGCTGGTGGATAATTCTCGATTCGTAACATATATAAAAAATCAAAAATGTTACCTGGTGTGGATATTCGCTAAATAAGCGAAATGGGGAATGTTGTAGTACATAAAATGGCCACTTAACCCAGCCAACTATAACATAATCTACGTCATTTTTTATTTTTTATATATTATAATTATTTTCCCTCTTCTTCTTCCTGTATAAAGATACCAATATCTTGTATTCATTCTTTTTTTAACTATCTTGTTTACATTATCTGTTATTTTTTATTTCTACATTACGTTATCTTTCTCTTTTGCCACGTGCACACTGTATGACTTTCACAGTATACCCACAAACAGGCTATGCCTTGGTGGGATTTTTGTTTATATATTTTTTTTTTACTGTACATATATGTGTTTTCAATGTATATCTATGTAAACAAAAAAAAATTCTTTTGAAAATAAAAAAAAATAAAAGTTTTAAAAAAAATGACAGGTCATAAGCCCTGTAAACGCTCGAATATCCATATTCCTGAATTTAAAAATTTATAAAAAATGTATGGATATAAAATGAAATTTATACCTACTCCCGTCTTGGGATGAAATCCAAATTTGTGTACAAGTATTTGAACACACCCAAAATGTTGTAAAAAAATAATATTGAAAGTACATAGGTACCTCCACGATCAATTGATTCTCGTAGTTATTATATTAAATTATATAAATGCAGTTATTTTACGTGATGCCAGTAAAATGTTTCTTACAAAATAAAGCGTATTTTTTGACGACTGGCGTAATATCTAGGTTTGCTAAGATAAAAAGGTATTATTAACCCTTGACTGCCTACCACCGGCCTCAGAGACCGCAATACATTATTGTGGACGTGTCGTGATGTACAGAGCGTCCTATTACCTTTTCTACACATCAAACTGTATCGCGTATTCGTTCGACAAATGTATTAAAAATGCTGATGGGATCAGAACAGTTTAATCGGATTGTAATACAATTAAACTGGATCCATCAGTTCCGCCGAACACCCGTAAGATGGTCATCGACGGTCTGCCAGGACGGCGGTATTCTCTTTCTCTTTACTTATCGCCTCCTGCGTTTTAATATTCAGATTTCCCAACACATACACCACACTCCACACACATACAACAACACACATACACATGACATAACATAACCACTGTTTGCTCACTTCACGTCTTTAGAAATTTGTCTTGTACATTGTGTTGTCCACGTAATAGGGTTCTTCTAGATAACATGAATATCCTTGAAAACGCTATAAATATTTAAAGTATATTTTTACAATTCCAACGATATAAAACACAATGATCAACATTTTTGTTTTCATTTATAAATTTATGTTTTAAAAACACGAAATTACGAGTGACTTTTAACGCCCGTTATTGGCTAATGACGTCATACCCGTCTACCGTGGAAGGCGTGAAATTCATTCCGTAGTGAGCGCCTATATTGCTGTGACGTCACACCGCACGCGCGCTAAATTGAGGATTTTGCGAGCGATTTGAAAAAACGCTATTTCAAACCGCGCTAAAAAATACATATGACATCGTAAAAATTTAAAAAAAAAATCCTCGATATTGTAATTTTTCAATCATTTTTTTAAAATAAAAAATAAAAAATCGGAAAGAACCCAATTGGTGTTATGTTCGATATGTTACCTCAATTTGAAAATTCTTTGTTAATTTGTACCAAACATAGCACTGTGTGTACAACATTAAAATATAAATAAAAAAAAATAATTATTAGTCTAGGTAAATAAAATCGTCAAAAAAACGATAAATTTAAAAACTTTAATCGCTTCAATAAAATGACCTAGTATTTTATCCTACATTTTGTAGGTTCAATAAATAATCGTTTGAGAAAATTTTCCCTTAATGAGCTGAAAGAAAAAGAAAAGAATATTGTCTTACAAAAATTAATAAGTTAAGTAAGTTCAATCAAACTTTTATTTAAGCTGGAATTTTTCGATCATAAAGGTTGAATAATAATAATGAAATAAGATAATTAAATTTATAAAGATGAAAGTTATTGACACCGATTAAAACAAACGAATATTCTTGAAACTTTCTTCTGAAAAAAGTTTTACAAATTCTCGATTGCTTAAGATAATATCGCTAAAAATTGTTAAAAAGCTGTTTTTTATTATTTTTCATAAAGGAAAAAAGAACAGAATTATTTAAAAATTAAATTTAACAAAAATCTCACAAAGCCATAATAACCTGATATATCGTGGGTATACAACAAAGAATTCAGTTGTGATGTTTTTTACCCTCCCTCATGTTAAATAGGCAATCAATAAAGCAAGCTGTTAACCCCAAATCAATTTAAATTTTTTGGAAGTGTACGTAAAGATAGGTAACCAAATTGTCGGGAATTTTTAAAAATATCAATAATTCTTGAAAACATTAATAATTTTATTGTGTTTTATTAAAAAATCCTGTTAATTTGTCGTTGACGAAAAAGCCATTTTTTCAGTGCAAAAAACATATTTAATAATAATAGAAACACAATTGACTACAAGCTATCGATGCATACCTCTTCATAAAATTTTTATCGATTTTGGATTTTTTTATATTTACAGACCTCAAATTATTTGGCAACAAGTTGTACAGAGTGAAGGCAATGAATTTCAGCGACCTCCAGTAAACAAGTATTTGTCTAGGAGTATTATTAATGTCGTTAAATATTTAAAAAAAAAAAAATTATGCAGACAGCTATTTTTACATGATAGTTACTACGCGTAATACAATTTAAAAAATAAATATATCAAAAGAAAATATTCTGTATGATTTTCCCATTCAGAGATAATGTAGTTCCTAAGAAAATTTTCATAAGGATCAAAAGGAAGGCTTTCTTAAACACTAAACAGTGAATTGAACTCTCTTTTTCCAAAATCTCTTTTCATCTTACTCTGCTGAAAGGCAACTGACGCTTACTATTATGTTGATGGCCTCATCGTACTGAAAGACCTTTAAATAAACAAGAAAATAAACCCACATGTTACTTTTACTCAGAGCTGTGAAAATAATTCGCATTCGTGTTCCAGTTTCATCATTCTTTTTCGTATGTAATATTCGTGATTATAGCGTGCTTCACACTTTTTTACTGAATCATAAGAAAAGTACTACCACTACTCTCTCCCTTATACGCACCCAGTGGTGCATAGGGCACTGTCATCATTTGTTACATGAAGCCAATATGATCAGTTTTAAGCTTCAGCACTAATACCATGTATCAGTTATGAAATATTTTAATGTGAATAATACATTTAACATTCTATAAATCAATTTCAGGGCAAAAAGATTGTATTTAATTAAAACACAAAGAGTTCTTACCCAATTCTTTTTAGTATTAAAAACACTTTTGTCGTCGACGCGTTTCGTCTTATTAGGACATTTTCAAAACACTGATTAAAATTAATACAAAAATCTTCTTATATACTAATGTAAAAATTGCAATATATTTTACAGGTAGAAAGGGGGGAGGGGGTCATTAAGGGTAATATAGATTTCACACAATACATTTTAGAAGATATCGTGTATTTTTGGAAAGGCCTATGAATAATTTACAGTCAATAAACTTTTTTTCATAAAATATGTATCCCAAATTACTTTATAATATTAACCTCAGGGTGGAAAAACAATCAATATTCAAATCAATATTTCATATTGTCCTCCGTCGGGAATCGAATCCGCGACCTCATGCATGAGAGTACAATGCGCTCGCACAAACAAAGTACGACATACGCTAACCACAGCTAGATAAAACTTTTTTATTCACAATCAAACCGTGAAGAAAATTAATGTATTATGGACTAAAGTAATTAAAATATGAAAAATAATGAAAATTAATATAATCCTTAAAGTTCCCCCACAGATTCCTAAAGTAGACATATTCACGAAATTTCATATTTTCACCCAAGCAACTTTAAGCCAAAAACACCTTTATTTACTCATACGATTCACTTTCAACCCTGAACCGCCCTAATGATGTAAATGATCCTGATGTTTCCTCCCTTACGGGAAGGCCACGTGCGCGAGCGGTGAGGGTCGTGAGAGAAAACAAAGGGTCGAAAAAATACTATTTATTTATACATAGAGATGAACAAAATTATACAGTCAAATAGATATTCATACAGTTTGCTGCGAGCGTACAAGAATTACTGCGTCCGATGCCTTACCTCTGTGTTCCTTAAAAAAGCAAACCGTCGCACACATAATATTCTTCCGAAACACCCATTCTTCTATTTATATTAAATACTAAAAAAAAATATACTGAGTCAATTAACACTTCGCTTCACTTAATAAAAAAAAAAAAAAAAAAATTGTAAAATTTGTCCTTAGCACGGATACACCACAATGAGGACCAATCATTTTTATTTTTATGCAAATAAACATAATATTTATAAAAGATTTTTTTTTTTTTTCAGTAATTTGTATTACTACATTCATTTGACATTATTAATTTTTGGATAACGTCCCAATTATTACAATGTTAACCACCCCTTCTGTACCTACTACCTACTTCAATGGAGAACAAAGTTTTTTTTAAATATTTATTTATTTCTTGTGGGTCGATAAAGGAACAGTTATTATTACATGTATTTTTTTACATAAAATTTTCCTGTTTGAAAGAAATGACTTAAAATTACAATCAACCTTTATTCAAAATAATAAATTAGGCACTATGTTCCGCTGTATGTAATTTATTTATTTTAAATCGTGTAATCTGGATGTCTTATGCCTAACAGAAAAAAAAATTCAATCAGATCAAACAACAATGAAATACAACTTTCATAAAAAACTAACTAGTAAAGTAACATAATAATTATTATACCAAAAAAAATATTTTCTGGCTTTTCAAAAGAATTTTGTCCTCGTTTTCTTCCTTACACAATAAACCTGGTAACATGTTGAAGCAATTCTCGAAGGCTGTTTTCTAAGAATTTCACCTTTTTGCAAACGATTCATACTTACTTGCGCTGTAAGGCCATTTTTTTTACGAAAAAAACTTGTAAGGACCTGCTTTGTTTATGGTCCTTTTACAAGTTTGATCATACTTTGCTGAATATTTTATAAGTTACAAAGTTTTATTACTTTTTACTGTTATGATTTACAGGTCAACTTACATGAAGACTTTTATAATTTTATATTTTTTTTGCATCAGAAAAAAATGTTAAAAAAACAGTGGTGTGGTAACTATTTATGTACGCAAATAAGTACGAAATAAAAACAATTATTTTCGGCATTGCCCTACTTACATTGGTTATCTAAACATAAAATATTCAAATTCAAAACAGTAGCACCATTACGTTATTCCATCAAAATCATCACAGAAAAAAAATTACATCATAAAAAATCGCAATGTTCAGAATATTTATTAAGTTGTTATGGAGGAGTTATTCTCACCTTTGCTAATTCGTTCTTGGCTATTTTTGTTTCAGATTACATTCACTCTCTGTGCAAAAACCACTATCTCCAGCGGCAGTACCGCAAGATAGATGGCGCCGTGCTATGGTCACAGAACGAGAGGAACCTCGACTGTGCCATCACCTTCCAAACACACTCCATCCTACAGAGGTTCATGCTGCGCTTCGACATGCTCCAACTTGACTGCAACGACCACCTCTTCGTGTATGATGGGGCGCACGCTGTTGGCACACACAAGGTAACAATCTTATATATCTCCCCGTCTCCCCTTCTTAAGTTATTAAAATATTGTTTGATTTAAATGGCATCTGTCAAACTGTATGAATTAAGCTGATTTTAAAAAATTTGCTTTGAATTTAAAAAATATTTACCTGCCAGATATAGGAATGATTTTTCGTGTATCAATATAGGGTATATTTGTTTGAATAAAATCCCAAAGTAAAAAATGAAATTTTGTCATTCGTTTAAAGATATTATATCACGACTGTTCAGAAGTGTAACCGTAAAGTTTAAATTTAAAGACGAGTTACTATTGTTTATACTTGGTAGGTGTAGTGAAGCGTATTTTACTTTATCCATTGCCTCTAACTGAAATTCAACTGTCTCTGAACAAAACGTCTAGAGAATTTCGCTGTATAATGACTTTGCACCGCCCTTCTTCATAACAAGTTGAATGTCGATTGTTTGTCTAGGAGTTGTAATTTAAATATTAATGAGGCTAAGCAACTTCAAACAAAGCGATGACAAGTTGTATGTTCCCTTAGGTCTGGTTAAATTATTTCATCTACCCTTATCAGAAGCAGAAGCGTGGACCTCTTTATATTTGTACTGAAGGTAAACACTTTGATATCTGCGATGGTTACCTGCCGTTGAATTATATTCCTATTTCTATATATAGCTGGGTATAATAATGTTTTTAACATTACATCGCTGACAGGGCTTCTGTTTCATTTTATTTTAATAATTTGTATATAATATTTGTTTTGGTACTGGGAAAAATAAAGTGGAATCACAAAATGTTACAGTAACGCAAACATGACGTTTCTCCCACTAGGTAATTATTTTCATGACTTTCAGATTGAAACTGATTTTAGGAATTAATGGTGCAATTTTTAAATACGCAATAAGTCAATAGGTACTATATTTATACCTGACCCCAGTTTTTTGTTGTAAAAGTCTTTTTACCTACATTACATAAGTTAACCCTTTTGCATAGTAAATTCTCTACTGTACCTTATTACCGTTGCGTAATAAACTTATTTTCTGCTTTGAATTTCCTAACAATACTCCTATCCAAGCGATTCACAGATAAATTAGTAAGTGTACAATAAGGCTTTCCTTTATTTTGAAAACGTTGCTCCACTTGACGCTCATTGTTTCCTGTTTAAATATGAAGAAACAATCAGCTATGTTAATCGAAATTCTGTTTAACAAATAAATATATCAAATAATGCTTTTGTAAAGAACAATGTAACAGTTGAGTTTTTGTTTAGATAGAAAACAAATCGAATTGTTGGAACTAATAATAGTGACTTCGCAAAACAGCACATCAGAGGGTCACAATATTGTATTATTCTTGTTTGTTATCTACTAATCACCCAAATTTTGTGCTATTATTGTACACTTATATGCTGAGACGAGGAAACATTTTAATAACCTTATTATTTTCCTTTACACCAACGCTAGAATCCGAATTTCTGATTTAATTGATCGTGGCAATCTGAAATAATGATCAACAATCAGCAATTATGCAGGCACTTTGATCATTAATACAAAAAATGAAAATTTATTTAGTAAAATAAACCTATTAATTTCGTAAAAACTTTCAATTCGCTTTTCACATAAACTTAATCAGTAATTTAATTAAAAAGTTTCGATCACAATTATACCCTTTGAAATTTGCGAGCAAACTAACAGTTATATTAGTATTTTATTCAGAAGACAAACTTTAAGCGTATTTTTCTTTTTTTTTGTTTATGACTGACAAAAACTTGTTCATTTGTTTGACAAACTCGATTCAAAGTTTTCCAGCGTTCAAATGAACTCAGAGACAAGCTAGAATCCTTTGAAAAAAGATATAAGTTGTTTTAAATTTAAGTGAACAAACACAAAGTAAAATGCAAACGTATGTTGTGTTCTATAGTCAAATACTGCATACTGCACCTTGTGTTCTGTTTACCTTACACTGAATTTAAATTATTTCATTTGTCCAATTAAATTTGCAATAATTAATTTGAAAATTTTTAGTTAACTTTTATGCAGTTTATTGTACAGTTAAAATCGTACTGTTCTAAAAACCATTGATATCAATCACAACATACACAAAAAAATATTGTGTTCAAAATAGTGTGACCGTATTTTTATCATACAAGATTTCAATTCAGTTCGTATAGGTTAGAATATGTGGGAATCAGGGAAGGGTGTTATCTTGAATTTCTAAACTGCGCTAAACCTGATGCACGGCTGGTTATTGGTAACAAATGACTATCACTAATGCACTATGATCTGTAGCACTGAGACTTAACTAATTGACGGGCTGACACTATCTTCTTCTTTCTTGAGGTCAAGGTAAGTACCATTGAAAAAAATCTAGATGGAAAGGAAATAGAGAAAATATATAAGAGAAAAATAAAGACTAGGATTATCGAAAGAAGGCTGTTTTGTACGAATGAGATTGCTTATGACATTCGTTGGATGTTTTTCAAGGATGTATTTTTCTAAAAATCCATTGTATGCATCAAAACTTTATGAAAGGCAGGTACTTAAACATTTCCTAAAAAAAAATATTTTATTAAAATTAGTCAATTGAAACACTTCCCAAAAAAGCTTCTTAAAAATTCCCTTAGAGGTAAAACAGGTATTGATAAGTCATTAGCCCCGTAAACAGTCAAAATAAGTTTTAAAATAACATTTTTGTTTAGATACGATAATAAAATAGTAGTAACTTCAATTTGTTTTGGGGTCGCAAACCAGCAATTCCAATAAATGCTTCGCAGGAAATCAGTGCCAAGACCTCGTCAAGTTAGCCATTATACTAGGTACCTAAACTACTTAAGGAAGTTCCTTAAGACTGGTGCGAAGATCCACCCCCGCGTTGGAGGGAGCTCCTTAATTACGCTTAACACCTTTAGGGTAGAAATGACGGTATAATAGTTTCAGTCTGGTGTGAGCCACAGTGTTAGTGACTTGCACTGTCTTAACTACAATGGGCTACATAGATGTATGTATCTATATTTTTAACTAAGTAATTTCGCAGTGAACTGAAGAAAAACTATAATGATTACTCGTGTAGGAATTGGGTTTTATTTTGTGATAGTTTTGTCATCGCTTCCGATCCTGGGCCAACATTTAAACAATTAAAAAAATACCTGTTAGCTCCTTTATTTAGGCCTCTTGATTTCCAGGACTTAAAAGAAATCCGTTTTGTCAGCTTTTCCGCAACAATGTTTGTTACAGATCCTCTCAGTTGATTTTTCAATGTGTTTGATACGGAGCACCATATCAAACACATTGAAAGTGCAAAGAATATTTAGCATAATGTGTCCACCAGAATTTTGCGGCCGTTTTATCGGGTGGATGAGCGGATAGTGAATCAAATGGTTCCTCACGTGGATCAGTGACAATTGTTTCAAAAATTAAAGACTAAGTGAAATACCGGAATTCTGTAAAAATCCATATATATTCCTATTCTTAACTTTAAACAAAAATTATATATTTTAAGATGCTAATGTATTCAACGCTTGAAAATGCCCCGAGAAGCCGAAACAATTGTCACTATATAAAAATAAACTATTAGAATCGAAATCGAGTTTGATTCAAATAATATAATTTTATTCTATAAAATAAATGCCCATCAATTGATATGTTAACATTTGACTTATTAGCAAAATAAACGCAAATAATTTGAACCAATGCAATGCATACATAGACGTCGGCGTCGCGCGTCGGTTGCAACGTATCTTTTTGAAAATAACAGTCTACTTAACCCTTAAGAGGCATACCAAAGCTGGAAAAAAAATGTATTTCGCTCTATACCTATAACATAAGGCCATGTAAGCAGCGCACACAAAATGTGGCTGCGTAATCGGGGGATTTTTGAACAATAAAATAAAAATTGTTAAGTAATCAACCGTTGAATTTGATGTGTTTCTTTAATTATCTCACCTTTACCTTTAACCACCTCACATTATCCTGTGATAATAGAAAAAAAAGACGAAATGAGGGCTTTGCGCTATTTTTCTCCATAGAATGCATAACTTTTTGAAGCTTTGTAACTGACAACAAATCCGGAAGATCATTTTGAAAACACCTAAATTTCTAACGCTGGCTTACGGTGCAGCCTTAATTAAGGGCAGAGATGTTGGTATAACAGGTCCTCGCTTGATGTGTGACAATTTTGGTTACTCTTACTTTCCCAACTGTTATTCACAGTTGTGGAACAATGGAACGATCTTCATTAGTGTCCCGTAAGATTAAAGCAACCTGTTAATGTGATAATGAGCTGCAACCATTTACGCGGTGGTCAAACGACTTAACAGTTTATTTTTACCTCGAAATTGAAACACCTGTAACAACAAACACCACAAATTTAACAATATAAAACTACTCGATTGAGTTAAAAAAGGTTAATATTTTTACCCTTATAGAATCCATTTTGTTCAGATAATGAACACTTACAAAAAAGTAATTGGTTTCTGAGCAAGTAAAATAGGTCCTTAATTGCCAGCATATGTTTTTCACAGCGAGAACGTAAGGAATCTAGCAGGTTGACGTAATTAAACGTAGGTTGAATTAACGTTAAAGCGCCTACTGCCTATTGCTCCTAATGGCTTAGTCCAACTTCTAAACGTATCCGAATAGCACAACTTTTTCGTGTCTTACTTTGAAACTCTTAATGCCATTGCAAATAAATATATTTTATCCACTTTTACCGAACAACGGGAGAAAGAAAACTTTTTTACCGTGCGTTACGTGGTGTAGTCGTTGGAATGTTTGATATTACAAGTAAATTTGCTTTAAATTAGTGATTAATTAGATTTAAATCGCATCGTTTTAAGTTTTATCTATGGCTATTTATTATAGCTAGGTACCTGATATATTTTAATTCTTTGAAAGCTTATATTCTAAAATGGGTAGTGATCAATGCTTTTTGATTTGGCAAATTTTAGAAAACTTAAGATTTAAAAAAAAAGTGGAGTGTCATCGTCAAGGGGGCTAAAGCTCTTATATAAGTAATTTTATATGCAACAGGAATTAACTAACAATCACGTCATTTCTCCAAAAGGGTGGGCAGAGATGATAAACTACCACATTACTCTGTCCTGACACATTTATATTGCTTCTTTCACATTTATAATTCTTCTCATAAATATAATTCAACACTAATCTAGTGCATTTTAGGTAACAGTGTCTGGATGCCATCTCTGGTGGTAATGAATAGCTACCTACTTTGTAATTTAAAAATGTCTATGTAAAAGCCCTATGAGCGTTAAAACAATAAAATAAATAAATAAATAAATATACGTCAACTATTTCGACATTTTACACGTCCACTTTTAAGCATTTATTGTACTTGATCATGAGCATGCCGTGTCTTTCTCAGCCTTCCTAGACTTCTACACCCAAGAACACTTTCATTATAACTTTTCTCGAAACTTTCATTATTAAAAAAAATAAAACACTTACTCTTGTAATGGTCGTTATTTGTGGGAATTCTCAGCAGGATATTAATTTCCCCTTGTTTCCCAAAACAAATGATTTATGAAACGTTACAATGTTTGTATTTTCTCAAAGATATTTCACGAGAAAAATGATGAATGCCTTAAATTTCAGAAAAGAAGATTATAAAAAACTTTGAATTATGCGTTTAAAGGATTATCCCTTATTTTTAATGGAAATTGGGTAACCATAAAGAGTAAAAAAAGCTTTTTATTATTATTCACACAGGACTCAGGTGGATGTTTTAATTAAACATAAAGAGGGTTGTTTAGTTCTTCCTTTTCTCATTCCAAAGTTGTTGGGAATTGTGCAGGTTTTTAGTTTGAGAATATAATGCGGGTTTCTACGTAGGTACGAGATACGTGTGTACTTACATATAGCTTACAGTAGGTACTAAGGAGGCTGATTCCAGATGTGCTTTCTTTTCAGTACCTATCTTCGATAAGTAGATACAATGAAAGTAACACCTTAGTAACACGGAATTCAATAGTCAATTCAATGTGTTGATATTTTATTAAGTCGTATCAAATATTGTAATTAACTAATTCAACTAACAAACCATAAC
This sequence comes from Micrasema minimum, assembly GCA_022494985.1. Lineage (NCBI taxonomy): Eukaryota > Metazoa > Arthropoda > Insecta > Trichoptera > Brachycentridae > Micrasema > Micrasema minimum. The sequence continues at coordinate 39,522 of JAGVSP010000770.1, forward strand.
GCCATTTTCCTGTGGGGTAGGCAGAGAGGATAGAACGCCATACCGCTCTGTCCTGACATACTTCCTTTGCTTCCTCTACATCCTCTACTCTCATGCACATACACCGATTATTCCGATTTTTACATGTCCACTTTCTAGTACTTGTCGTATTTGGTCATGCCATGTATTTTCGGCCTTCCTCAGCTTCTATATCCAGGCACACTTGTAATATAACTTCTTTTATCCGTTCTTTCATCACTCATTTGCTCCACATGACCAAACCATCGTAAAAGCCCTTTTTTAATTTTGTCGATAATGCTTATCTCAGCCTTGCACTCTGCTCTGATTTCGATATTTGTACACCTATCATACATAGTCTTACCACACATTCGCCTGAGAAATTGCATTTCAACAGCATTCAGTCTACTTTCGTCCTTCTTTTTTAACACCACGCTTAACTGCCATACATAATGGTAGGTGCCAGAACTCCGTTATGTACAGCTGATTTTGCTCCTTTCTACGAATAAGCTCTTATTTGCCACTATAGATTTTAAGGAACCATTAACTAATTAACTGGAAATCATACAGATATCAGTTTTGACCCAATCCTATAAAATACATAATTAAAATCACCCGTTTTGGACTTCGTAAAACACCCTAATTAATCAAATTTATCATCTAAACGTGTTTATTAAAATTTGCATTTAGCAATTTAACGTCGTTTTGTAACTTTTATACGTAACAAGTAATTTCTCTAACCCAGTATTAGGATAAATGTATCAACGAAAGGATCTGTAATTAAAAACAATATTTACTGCGTGAAAAGTGTAATTATCCCTCACAGTTTACTAGAATTAGAATATATCTCAGTATTTTACGTCGCTTATGTTTTTTCATAACGCAAATTCGTAATTTCTTGGCGATAAACTTCAGCGTAATTAATGGCGGCATAATTTATTTTGTCCACGCATGGGCTAATTATTAAACACCTAAGGAATTAAATAATTACGAATTGTTTAATGGTCGATGTTTTATATAGTTGTACAAATGGGTATCAATTAAAAAAAAATAGTAAAGCATCAATATCTTAACCTTGTATATTGTTAAATCTTAAAACAGTCTAGGAAAGGGGTTGGGCTCTCATTGTATATAAGTTCTAGTGCTGTTGATGGGCGTATAAAACGACTGACGTGTCTATGAAGTACTTTTGATATGGTACATAATGCAATGGTGTAAAGGGCATTGCATTGATACACGAACTGCATTTTATCTGGATAACTTAGTACATGAATACAATACGATCCGTCTTACGCTTCAGAACCTGTCCAAGGTATCACACATAAATGTTTTAATGTGGATGACACATTTTTTAAGATTTCATTTCTTTTATTATTGAAGTTCTGGCAGTTTTTATGTACGAGAATCTAGGGTACAGAGAAAATGATACTGTGTAGATATTAGGGTGTTTCATTTTTAATGGTAAAAAATAAAATGTAAAATTCTTGCTGACTTTGCTTTTGCCCTGAGTCTAGGTGATGTATAAGTTATCTGTGTGAAATTTGGAGATGATTGGATAATATTTGGAGGTTGCACACTTTGAACATTTTTGGGTAAGTATTTACAAAATACAAATTTTCAACTTAAATTTATTTTGTTGCTGAAATTATAAATCACAAGCTTAAGATAATGGTTGATATAAACAATAAGATAGTCCTTTAGTAAAAAAATCACATATTGTATCAATTATTCAACTATGTACGATGCAATAGCCTTTTTAGTTCGTTTAGTGACGGCTTTTCTGTGATGTTCGACGATCCTCAAAAAGAATTGTTTTTGTTGTTCGTCTCTTGCTGATTCATTGAACTGTTTTATTAATGCAATACCTCTCTCTGCAGTATCATTAACAACCTTAAGGGCATCAACATGACTTCGTAGAGGTTCCATACAGGATTTCTGTGATATCGGTAATTCCAAACATTTCAAAGAAAAATTTTGTTTTTTTAGTAACAAAGTCACTGATGTCCTTCCCTTCAAAATCAAAGGTTTTGCTTTCTAATCTTTTTGTTTCTTTTTTCTTTGCAGGTTTTTGGTCTAAACTCAAGAACATTTTTTCCTTTACTGTCTTAGGAATACGTTCATCCACAAAAGCCAGTCCCACGTTAGTTTCGGATAAATACCACAGATGCCTCTTAGCGACAGTGAGTGCACTTTTTTGGACGCCTTCATCAGGATAAGCTTTGAGAAGCTGAATCATATCCAAATCATTCTTTGGAGCATACCTACTTACAATCGCCTCATGCCAAAAGCGTACATATATAAGGCTAACAAAGTGTGCGACTCTTGTCATTCCGTTCAATTCTCGTTGAGGAAAATTCAACTGTTTAGTGAAGAGGGCAATTTTAAGTGCATACATTGCTTTTGCCATCCACCTTGCTTGGTGCAAAGCTCCTGGGATTCTAAAACTGAACTTCTCTTTGAGACATGAAATAGTCTTTATCTTCTTGTGATACTTCAGTCATATCCATTACATTTTGGCGGGAAATGTCAAATAATTCGACCAGATCACCTTTCCACATCTCGCGTTTAAACTTAGCCTTATCCGTGTTTCTTGATTTTTCTTTGCCGAGATTTTGATATTCTTTGTACAGTTTCTGTATGCTAATACGAATGTTTTCTTCAGTTTTAACAGGTATATTTGCTTTCTTCCAAACTACTCGAAGTTTAGTACTGGTGGATTTAGCTGCTTCAGAAAGTGTTTCGTTCAGTTCCTTATGATGGTGAAGTCTTGTTCCTTTGAAGGAAGCCGAGCTCCTAAAAACTCACTACTAGGCACTTTTTCTAACAGCCAAATTCCTCTTTTAGTTGCCATTTTATATATTAATTACATGAAACACAAGAAAACAAAGTCCATTAGAACTTCGTGTTTCCGATATAACTCAAAATTAGAAATACGCAAAACAAGTTTAAAAACTGTTCATGTACAAAGTGTGTAACCTCTAAATGTTGTCCGATCGTCCTGAAACTCGAGACAGTTAACGTTTGCATCACTTGGACGCAGGGCAAGAGCAAAGCCATTTGAAATTCAAACTTTTGGAAATTTGAAACACCCTAGTAGATATATTATGCTTAAGCATCAAATTCGTTTGTTCCAGGCTGACCTGTCGTGTAGGAACACCAAGCAGTCAGTAGGAGCCATCTACACCAGGACCAACTTCGTCACCTTGAAGTACGTCACAGACGGCTGGGGGACGGAATCCAACGGATTTAAACTCGTCATCACAGCAGTCAAAGATCCAAGTAAGTTCATGTACCTATAAAATTTACTTTTCTATTTAAAAAAGTTAAGGTAGTCACGAGCCGCCTTTGAAAATCAAAGCTGTACGGTAATAAAGTAATAGATAATTAATATTACATATTTTTTTAGAGATCGATTATTCATTTAAAGATCGGTTCGGTATCGAATAAAACCAGAAAAATGAAAAAAATGTTTCAAACTGATGCTTATAAAAATGATCCTTGAGAAATTTTATGATTTTATACTAATTCTAGAACAACTGCTTTTATTAGTTGAAGTATTTTTCATTTAAAGGGCGTACTGAAGCTAGGAATAATCTTGTTTGGCCCTATATTTGGGACTATGTTAGCGGCGCACACAAAATGTGGCCACAAAAAGGATAAATATGATTTACCGCCTAATTCCATAGAATTAGATAAGTGTGTTTTTTTATTATTAATTATTTCAAATTGCCGTCACCTAAAGTTATACTGAAAGATTAAAAAAATAGCTAAGATAAAAAAATATTTTTCTAAATCTATTTATTATAATGTTTTTTTTCCAATGCTTTGTTGCAATCAAGTTCAAATCATTTCCTGTGAGATATGTGTGTGAAAGAGACTGTGTGTGAGGGTGACGTACGAACGTGTGTGTGTATGTAGTATGTCTGCTGTGTGCCCGTCATTCCCAGTTAGAGCTCTGAGCAGCGTAGACAGTTAAACCGTATATTATAATAAACCCGTCAATATTGTCACAGCCGTGTATTACTAAAAGCCCCCATACCAATACATCACATTTCCAGAATATCATTTTTAAAACACCAACCTTATGAAATACCAATCTTGAATTTATATATTTTAAATGTTGAAAATTAAGAATGAGTAAAAACATGAATGTTTAATAATTTTCTGTACTTTCGCATTTATCTATTTAATTCCATCAACTCATTCCATTTCACTTCACTGGCATAACAAATTCCTCTGAGCATATTACGTTAAATTAGTATACAGATGTCGGAATCCGAGATATTTCCATAGAATTATTCATGCGCTATATTTGAAGTTATGTTCCACAATTCTTTTCAATTGCATCTTGACATGAACCTGAGTCGGATCGGCTAATGAAGGCCAATTCCACGGTAATGGGCTGACATTTACAACCAAATTTATTTTATTTTAGATTGATGGTGATTTTTATTTTACACCATTACTTTTGGAAGTCAGGTTTATTTTGTTTTTGATTTTATCACTTTTCAACACTGCGCTAGCTTATTCTATTTTTTTATGTTACCTACGTAAAAGCACGTAGTATTTTTCAGTTAGGGTGTGTAATTTTTCAGCTGTGCTCATTAAATAATAAAGTCAACACATTTTGTACCCTTTACTACTACTTTCCCTCATCCGCACCCAACGGTGCATTGGGCACTGCATTGGTACACCAAGTGCGGTGTATCCTGATCATTTTATTACATGAAGGCAAGATGATCAGTCTGTGGGCCACCCGGATTAGTTACCCTGGTGGTTATGGTTATTACACAGAATTTAACGAGAAAATACAATGAAAATTTAACTAAACTTAACTAATTAAACTACAATTTAAATGAATAATGGAAATGAAAAATGAATCTAGTTTGCCCCACAATTTGGCGGCGAGAAATCTGTGCAAAAGCGACGTGTCGACGCGATGAAGGTCAAAATATCTCTCGGCTATTGTCCGAGCGCGTTCGGTGGAGTTCGGTTTGTTCGTTCGTCCCGCGTCGCCCGCGTGACGTCATTTCTTCCGCCAAAAGTCCTACGCTTCAGTACCAGTCCAAGGTGTATCACACATGAAATATTAATATGAAAATCTCATGTAAATAAATATTTCATGTCGACCCCCTACGGGAATCGAACCCGCAACCTCAGGCACGGTAGCCAAATGCGCTACCACTACGCTACGAGTTGGACACTTTATATAAAGCTAAAATGCGCTTGTTTTTACGATTTTCAATTTTCAATACAAAAAGTTGGACACACTTTATTTTAAACACATATTTTGAGAGTAACTACATGAGATATAGAAAATGTTTTAATTATTATAAATAAATACATTATTCGCTAAAAAACATTAAATAAAAACTACAGGACAGAAAGCTGCACAGTTTCTTGTGCAGTTTGTAAACTGGCCCATATAAAACGGAAATTGTATGGAATATTGAGTGGTCGGCGAGACGTTTGGCTAACCTGACAGTTAATGTTTTTTATCTAAACGTTTAAGAAAATGAAACTTTCAGCCATATTTGTGATCCTTAAATCTCAAATGTATGTTTTAAGAAACTTACTATTTTAGCTATTTTTATAGTCATTATTTTGTTACGCCATGTTCATTGTTTATCTATATCAAAACTTAAACAGCACTGTTGAAAGTGTTTTTGACTTGTGTGGGAGTATTCTTGTAATTGAAACAGTTTTATTCCAATGGAACAATATTATTTAGTAGTCGTATGACAGCCCAGATGGTACTTAGCAAAACTTTTGAACTAAATCTTGCCAGGAGTACTCGTATCCTGATAAAATATTTGTATTTATTCAAGAGACTATCGTAATATATATTGTATTTATTTATTTATTTCAGTTATTTAGAACAAACATTACAGAAGAAACAAAAATCAAATTCATTCTAGATACAAATCATACTAAATACAATACAATAATAAATCATACATGAATAGATAGTTAAGTTAGTATAATGATATAAAAAAAGTATAGAAAGAAAAATTAAAAGTTAGAAAGTGCTTTCCTAACGGAAGACCCACTGTGAAATAGGTGAGACCACTGTCGTGAAATAAGTCGACATCCGAGGTGATGCGATTAAGTAACAAGATTGCTCTACCAACAGGCATAACCATTGGCAGGTTGGTTCTGCATATTGGCAGGTAAAACAATCGATGCTGTTTTTGTCGAAGATAGTTATCAGGTACGAACAGACCTACATCCATCAGAATTTCTGAGTTATGTATGCGACCACCAATCACCTGAAAGAAGTGAACACCCAAATGGACGTCCCTCCTCCTCCATAATGACTGATAGCCTAGCATCTCTAGTAAATAGATTAATTAATTACATACCACAACAGCTTATTATAAAAGTCAGATATATTATTATGGAAGTTAGATAATATACAAATACTGATAAGCTACATACATTTTCATTTTGTATTTTTATACCCAATGAAAAACTGTAGATTTACAATTGATGGGGACAATATTATACTTAAAATTTGTTTGATTTCAAATGCTATTGTATTTTGCTATACCTGTAAACTAACAGAGATTTAAGTTTTTTTTTACTTTAACGCTATTGTGAACATTTGGAAATTAATTCAGTACTGAGTTTCAGATTTTCCATAATCTGTCAGTCAATCTGAATGATATTTCAAATACGTTATTGTTTCTTAAGAAATCTGTAGATCGTTCGGCTGACCAAATTTTCTAAATTTATTTTGGTTGTTTGTAAAAAGTTTCAAATATTATCGACTGATCCTGATGAAGCGTTCAATTCGTGAAATAAATAAATAATAAACACATTCATTTAGATGTTATTTGTATTAGTTGATACTTGTTCCAATTGAGGCATACGTGGAGTAACAAAACTCATAGTACAACCCGAAAACTTGTGAATCTTCATCATATTTGGAGTCGAATGAGCTTGATTTTTTTTTTCTTTCCATAAAAGCTTTTATTAGTAGGTACCTCAGATTAAGTTAAATTGCACAAATTCTTATTGAAATGCGGTTTTTCCTTTTGTTTTATTTATGGATACTTTTAATTTGACTAAATAAATTGTATCTAAAAAGAATATGCAAAAAAAAATAAACAAAAATTAAATTGTTTCGTTCTCAATTTTCTCGAAAACTATGGGTCAAATAAAAATAAAAATCTACAAAATTGACTCCAAATATGACGTAGATTCACTAGAGTTTTGTTACACCATGTAGGTATAAGTACTTCAAAAAATAAAAAAATAAAAAATTGTTCTCTTGAAAATGTTTATTCCAATGCTTACATTAATCGTGCGGTTGTGTCGATAACTCAGGACGATAATATCCAACTCTCTATATACTGGCAGAGTGTGAACTAACGTGAAAACTATAACAATATAACACCACAACTGAATCTATTCCCGTTGAATCGCCCAAATGTAGGTTTATTACTTAATGAGCTTACCAAAACTTGCCAAAGTTAAAAGCGATGTTTCTCTTGCCCTATCTGACTGCTAGTTCCCTTTCTAACAACCAGTTTACCTGAGCTGAAACTTTGCAGTGACGCGGCCAATCTACTGCTAAACATCCCTCAATAAAACCAGGTTCGCCCTCTGTAATTAAAGAATGATTTAAAAAAATGCCTTGATTAAAAAAAAAAAAATTTTATTAAGAATGCAATTAAAATCATAAATAAGCTGCATAACCAGCATAAATCAGATCTTTTTCCACCAACTTTCATAAGTTTGCCGTTATAAAGCTCAAAAGTTCGAAATTGTAAAAAAAAGTCATTTAAAAAAAAAACTTTTAATCTTCTCAGATGTACTTGACATTGATTTTTTTTAAAAATATACACATATTTCGATACTCATATGGATCAGTACTTAGTAAAGCCTTATTAAGTGGAAGTTGGAGGAAAAAAGAGCAATTTTTTTAAAAGACCTAAGTCGTGGCTTAAAGGCGTTTGATCAATAACTTAGGCCGTTAAAAAATCTTATTTTGAGCATTTTGTTAATGAAAAATCACAACTTTAATTCAATTTATAAGAGTACATAAATCAAGTTTTAATCCCCTAAACATTTTTTTTTATAAATCTAATGATAATAACATATAAAACACAAAGATTTTTTTCTCTCAAACGATATTTTTTGACTTAAGCCATTTTGAAAAATCTCTCTTCAGTAATAACAGGCCATCCCGACTGGTATTCTATTTAAGGGAGGATTTATCCAGGTCAAAGGTCACGTGAATTTTTGAATCAGTCCCGTAACATTTGTTGGGTTTTTCGATTCATTCTGGTACACAGAGACTAGCTATCCTGCATTATCTATTCATAAAGTTGTAACTTCAGAACTTCTGGGGGTTGTTTGTGATTTCAGAGTACAAGTAGTTAATACATTAATATCATTAAAAACAAAAACCTAGTTTTTAAAGATAAGTAGTTTTTCTATAAAAATTGTTGATTGCTTAGGCAATAGGAAATAGTGTATAATAATATTGGCAATCTAATCTTTTGAAGTTGATGTATTCTAAATACATGAAAGAGAATTAGCCATGATTAAAATTCTTTGTTTTTAATTGCTAAAATAATCTATTTGAGTTTGTCCAAACTACTTAAATGTTCATTTCCCTAAAAATATTAGTCTAGTAAAGAAACGCCACTAACACTCTGTTCTGGGCTCATCTTCGCGTACCTGTTAATTTAATTCGTATAGATAATAGGTACGTGATAACTTTTATAAAGGTTTTGTTACTTGTCTGCAATTTCCTTATTTTAATTTAAATTTTTATTTGTTTTAAGCGAATAGGGCTTTACATAAAACATATTTTTAGAAATGTGATTTACAAGTAGGTAGCCCAAATTTAGAATGTATGTAAAATGAAAAGTGGAAAATACCATAAGAATATTCGATTTGTCAAGAAAACTTATGCTAAGAAAAAATACAATTTACCTTAACTGGAGCAAGTTACAAATGGTTAATTAAAAGATACAATAAGATAATAATAAAACAATATAAAATTAAATGGAGCAAGTTGCAAATAGCACACTCACTATTCATTACCGCCAGAGATGGCATCCAGACACTGATCCCTAAAATGCACTAGATTTGTGAAAATATCAATATTGTTAGCAAACTTGTTAGCCAGTGCGTGCATTCTTCGTATCGGTGAGTTAGCACTGTAATTGGTCGATGATTGGCTACAGTAAAAATAGTGCATTACTACGGGTAACTCGAATAAATGTATGTCCCACTAGGGAATCAGTATTGTCTTTTACATTTCATCAGTAAATGGTTTGTAATACCTATCATTAATACGTCTAATAAAAAGTAGACAAGTGAAAACTTATAACAGAGCAGTCAATGTATTTTATATTTCTATCAGTGGTAAACTGCCCCTGTGTGTGCACTTGGTACATATCAGACAGAAAAGCACAACTTTTTAGTTTAACGCACGTGTTAATGTATCGGAAGATTTTATCACTCCAATAATTATCCTTCCGTGAAACATCAAACAACGGAACGACTCGGAACAATTTCAAGAGTTGGGGCCTTAAGCCTACAGCACACCATAATATGTTTGCAATTTTTTATTTTATTTTTATTAATATTTTTTTACTATTAATATAAAACATACATGTATTATACCCCCAGGAGTGTTAAATTTTTTTATTTTGGGACGGTATTATGTACATTTTTAATTACATATTGCACAATCAAACACAAATAAGAAAGACGATACAAAATTAACACATTCAATCTTAATCCTATACATCATAACTATCCTTGAAAAACACATTCAAAGGCAAATCCTCGAGGGCTCTACTATGTATTGATTTATTTATTTTTACTTCATGGGGTATTTTATTTTATATTATTGTGGTAAATTTTTGAAGAAAAATTAGTCAAACAAAAAATATAAAGAATAGAATATTGTGAACATTCTGATAAAAAAATGTTAATATTCAATGTATATTTGAGTATTATTTGTTTATTAATAATTGTAAATAAGCAGGTAAATTAATAGAAATAACGTATACTGACTAAACCCTTGGTTTGGTTTCTACTTTCAACCGGCGAAGGCGCTCTGGCTGGCTAGGCCATATACTACGTATGTCTCCCGGGAGCCTAAACCATGCTTGCCTATTTACAAAACATCAGGTTCTCGGCGTCCTGGACGTCCGCTGTTGACAATCCGCCGGCATTTTGGGTCAGACTTGCGGGACGTGGACCTGACCTGGGAGGATGTGCGGGAACTGGCGGCCGATCGCTTGGTTTGGAGGCAGTTTGTAGAATTCATATGCTCCGAATAGGGAGCAGAAGAACCTTCAAGAAGTTGGTCAAGAAAAATCAAATGGTGAAAACAGGCCTTAAGGTTACTTGAGAAACGATCTCGATTATAAAGAACACGAATAAAATGAGATAACGGTTATAAAGTGTGGAGCTGTAAGTTGGAGGGAAAACGGATTAAATTTATTCTAAGATGGAAAGATTGAAGATAATTTAGAATGAAGACACGAAGGAAAATCCCTTCTACATTACGGTATATTTTAGAATTACGCAAATGGTTATGATTAATGATTGATAACGTTTTAAGTTTAAATGAGATCCCATTTTTTTACTTATCGGGATCTAAATAGCACTTAAAGCAATGCATTTAGGAGACGAAAAGCTTGTGATGCTTTGGTTAATTGCATAGTGAGTTTTACATTCCTTTATAGCATTTTAGTACTTAGGAAAGGTATATAAATTAAAAGTGACAAGATTAAAACATGATTACAAAACGCTGTTAAACGTTGTATAAATATATTTTTGATGGAATTAGAGATATTATATAACTTTTGAATCTGAAATTTAAACAAAAAAATGTCGGCCTCCGTAGCGTAATGCTTGATAATGCTGGACTCCCGATACGGAGGTTCCGAGTTCGATTCCCGGTAAGAACTAAAAAATCATAAGTTTTTTTTCTCAAGCCTGGGTATTTATGACATTGTTCCCATCTTTAATGGGGCCTCCTGAGGTCCGTTTATGTGGTTACATAAATACATAATTAAGTACCTATTTAGTTTTAAAAATTATCAATAGTAATTAACTAGGTACTCTAAATATAACTTATTCCTTAGTAGTTGCGTTCCTAGCTAAATGTTCACGATGTGACCTTGAGAGACTTTCAAAGTGACCTTTTTTCAAGAGATTCTGCCCCCGTAACGCCTGAAAACAAGACAAATGAAATACTTTTAAACTTCATTTACAAAGAGAAAACGCGAAGGTTACTTGATGGCCCCAGAAGGCTGTTTTATATTTTACCCACGGTAACCGCGATTCTGTAAACATAGCGTTAGCGGGTTTGTTTAAAAAAGAAAATATTTATGGTGCTTTTTCTTTTAACTGATGTTTTTTAACGTTCCATAAGAATACTACTACTAATGTCCCTTATCCGTACACAACAGTGCATAGGGCACTACATAGGTACACCAAGTGCTGCGTATCTTGATCTTTTTATTACCTGAAGGTTATATGATCAGACATACGCTCCAAGGTATGACACACGAAATATTAATATTAGGTAATATTAGAAAAAGAAGAAGAATATTGTTTCATGTTTGAACGGGTGGTGACCCAGTGGTAGCGTCGCGGTCTCTGAATCTCTCACTTCGACACCACTCGATTCCTATTTTCAAGCACAAGCCGCTTAGGCTTTATTGAAAATAGTATTTACAAATTGAAATATGTGCAAATATCATAAGATTGCATAGATTTCTTTTTAACAAAAAAAAAAGTGTTGACCCTACAGGATTCGAACTCGCGACACCATGCACGGTGGCCAAATGCGCTACCACTATAAGAATACTGTTTTGAAATCGTCATTATTGCCACATAAACTTTCAAATCTCAAACTTAATAATATGTATTATATTAGTTATTTAATAATAAATCATTTTTAATGTGTTTCTCAAGCCTGGGTGTTTGTGACGTTGTTTCCCCCTGTAATCGGGCCTCCTGGCCTGTTGAGGTAGTTATGACAAATATTTTGTAATGTCTTATTTTGCAACAAAGTCAACTATCTGCAGCATATTCGTTTTTTAAGATCACAAGAATTCTGTTGATTCTTTATAATGTTACTTTTATGTGTTTCAACTACGCGCTTACTTTGACAAATCGTCCGTTTACGACATTTTTTTCTCTGGATAAACTCTCCCTTGCCATAAAATACCCTCGGAATGTAATAACTGCGCGTAATAAGGTCAAGTATTTCATTTTTGTACAAATGTAAGCCCTAGGGAATTTCAAAAATAATTTAAAGACTAACGTAAAAAAAGTGTTCATAAAAACTTTGATAATGTTTTTTAGTTGGTTCATGAAAATTATATTATATCTGATATTTTTGATATCCTAACAGAGACAGAAAATATCTGGAAACGAATGTGGATGATCTAGGCGATTACAGGGCTTATGACCTGTCAATGGCTGGGTTAAGTGGCCACTTGATGTACTACAACATTCCCCATTCCGCCCATCATCTGATAACCGGATATGACAATTTTTTAAAATTACTATATATTTACATTGAGCTCGTCTTCAACGTTCCACATTACAAAAAATGTTTATGCTGGTGACATATGTTCAGAAGATTGTTAAGCATTTTTTGGCAATCATCTTTATAAGTGTAGGTAAGGCTCTTTTCGAACTATACGGGTTAAAATAAAAAAGTAAATAAAAATTGGAGAGACATCTTCAGGCGTCTTCTAATAAGTAATTAAGTTCGGTATGAGCCTTACCTACACTAATAAAGATGATTGCTAAAAAATGCTTAACAGTCTTCTTAACAGATGTCACTAGCATAGAAATTTTCTGTAATAGCCTATGATAACCAGCAATGTAAGAATTTTCTCTTAGATAGGTATATTTGCGTATTTTGTACATAAATATGTAGATACAAATATACGGGGAAAATCATCGTTATTGAATAACTATTTCATGATTTCTTTCATGGAGATGAGACATTCTTTTACTGAAATAGGAATACTTCGATTGCCATTTATGCTTGTCGCTTCCATCCGTCTGTTTCCAGTTTTCAGCACTTCTGGAAGCCTCCTGAAGAGAGACGCCCATCGCCTTAGTCACCAGTCAGTTAATTTTGTAGAGTTGCTGCCTCGACATCATTCTCGACTAGTCCCTGTACCACCAATGTTTCCATAGTATCTGGTCGCCTTAGTTACACGATGATAGACGTACGCTATTTGACTCCCAAATCTTTGAGAATCGAAACATTTGTCCTGTGGCATTTATTCATACTCAACTGAACTGTTTCACTAAAATGTTCATGCCAAGGAAAACTGCATTCAGGTTGATTTGATCCATTTAAAAAAAGAAAGAAAGTTATCTAATGCTGCCTACTAGAATACCTAAAAAAGTAGTTTAGCATTCACGGATAGTGAAAAAATGTTCCTTATTTCTTTTTAAGACCAGTTGCTCGATCACAGATTACTATTGACGCGGTAATAAGCGACGTGATAACGATTTCTTACCATGGATACAGCACACCATAATATGTTTGCAATTTTTATTTTATTTTTATTAATATTTTTTAAAACATACATGTATTATACTCCCAGGAGTGATAAAAAATCTTATTTTGGGACCGGTATTATGTACATTTTTAATTACATATTGCACAATCAAACACAAATAAGAAATACGATACAAAATTAACACATTCAATCTTAATCCTATACATCATAACTAACCTTGAAAAACACATTTAAAGACAAATCCTTAGGGCTCTACTATGTATTGATTTATTTATTTTTACTTCATGGGGTAGTTTATTATTATTATTATTGAATAAATTTGAGTATTATTTGTTTATTAATAATTGTAAATAAGCAGGTAAATTAATAGAAATACTACTTTCAACCGGCAAAGGCGCTTCGGCTGGCTAGGCCATATACTACGTATGCCTCCCGGGAGCCTTAACCATGCTTGCCTATTTTACAAGGCATCGGTTTCTCGGTATCCTGTTGCTCGATCACAAATCAGTACCGATTCGGTAATAAGCGACGTGATAACGATTTCTTACCCATGGATGTTTAACGTTTTCGCGATCACAATGGAACACGCGTGAAAAGCTATCGATCGGGATTATTAAACGAGCGCATCAAGTCGCGAGCCATTTCCCAAGATATATCTTCTTCGCACATATCTTCTTTCAATCTTTCTCGAGTGCCGTATTGCATTTAGCCGGCGTTCGGCAAGCCAAATATTGAGAAAAAGCAGTCGACATAATAAACAATCCGACACGCGCGTTGACTTTCTTTATTTGACGTTTGACGTTTGGCCGCTATATTTATTATCATCTATGGTGCTCGGCAACGCTCGGCAACGCTCGGCAACGCTCGGCAACGCTCGGCAACGCTCGGCAACGCTCGGCAACGCTCGGCAACGCTCGGCAACGCTCGGCAACGCTCGGCAATGCTCGGCAACGGCGAACGTGGTATGAACGTATGTTCATTGTGATCGGTCAAATGGTTAGCGTTAGCACGTGGTTAGCACATTTTTAACTACGTCGATAGTTATCTGTGATTGAGCTCCTGGTTATAATTTTTTTTCGTTAAATGCCCTTTGCAACTTTGCACATATATTTTTTATAACCTAATATCGGGAATTAGTTTATCCACGTTTCACGGAAGATGTTTAATAATCTTAGAGTACGTACTATTACAGTACGTACAACAATTTCATTTTATCCTTAACTTTATAACATAATCCCAAACAATAATCCATTTTACTGCCAACTTCAAAACCCTTTCAAAATGTCCTATTTACGTACCCTAAAGCTCGGGTTTTGTCGTTACACCTTTTATTGGAATACTAACTTCCGCCATACATAATATAGGGGTACAGAAGCAAAGACAGCCACCCTATAAATAATTACATTTTTTTGGATAGCTGCTGTACCTTGCCTGTAGGGTGTGAAACGGACTACTCGAGTGCGTTAGAAGCAGTATTATTTGAAAGAATGTGATCAAGCGTTTTTACTGTTTTTTTTTTTTTTTCTTTGTAACTTTTTATAATAATGACTTGTCAGATGTGCTTACTTTAATATGTCTTTCAATGATTCAGTGTTTGTCATAGAGGTACGCTTTTTAAAATATTATGAAAATAGTATAATCATTGCTTAATTAATATAGAATAAGCCGTTTTGAAGCTAATACATAAATATTTGAGTTAGTAATACGCAATTTTTTGTAATTTGGTATGAAAAATAGTAATCTCACTCTTACCAAAGAGAGAAACAAAAAAATAAATTGTCAATATAGAGTTAAAATACAAAAAGTTCCATTTACATTCTAATGCATATATTATCATTAGGAGATAAAGTAGGTACCTACGTTTTTCATAAATCCATTACGTTAACCTCAGATTGTACATTTTCTGATCTGAGGCGTTTACGAATTATAATCAGGTTACCTCGATTTTACCAGAATCACTGTGATGGTAATTGAAGGTTAACTTCTACACCCCTCAATTGTGACGTAAAACTACTGTTCCTACAATAAAAATACAATCACGCATCATTAAAATTAATTGCGGTCTCATATCAAATTAGTTTAACTTACATGTATCAAATTTTATGATCAGCTTCAGCTAAGAAAGAAACAAATAAAATAAGTGGTAATATAACATATCTGTTAATAAGTATTAAAATATCCAAATGATAAATTATGCAAATAAGTTTCTAATAAATATGTACATAATTAAAATATTTTTTAAATAGAAATATGTTATGGCATACATTATATAAAATCGTTATGAATATCTTGATTTATATATACATATAAACATATTATGTCATGTGAACAACACGAATGCCGAATATACACCGTTTCCCACGATGAGACCGCGAAACTCCAGAGGGTGATTATTCATGATATTCTGAGAAAAAAATCTTATAAAGTTTTTCAAAAAACTCAATTCTAATTTCTTAAAAAAATGATTAAAATATGAATAAAAATTCACGCGTGTAATACCGTCCATTTTTGAACTGGCTAACACCACGTGACCTGCATCAATTTCAGATGTGAAATTCGAATTTTGAATGTCCGCACAAGGCAAGGCGTTCGGTGACCAGAGCGGACCCCCACTCCTCCCCGCCCACCGCCAAACAGAAGCCAGTATTACATAGTCGCTTTTTATTAATACTTTTTTTTTAATTAATTATTAAAAATGCCCGGATCAAAAAACTTTACAAGGATTTTTTTCTCAGAATACCATGAACAATCACCCTCCGGAGTTTCGCGGTCTCATCGTGGGACACGGTGTATATATGACTAAAAATTCTAACGATTCACAGTTTATGGAATGCGCTCTTAATAATTGATTTTAAAAGAAGGTAATGCGAAAAAAGAAAAATCGTTTTTAAGAACTAGGGTAGGTCACATTTAGGGTATCACTTGAAAGTTGAAACGACACTTGAACGATGGAAAGTCTTTTGATCTTCTCTTGTGTCTGCAGACTGTGGAAAGCGGCAGAATGCAAAATCGCAGTCCTTTGTAAATTATTTCCAGCTTTTGCGTCTTCAAACCAATCTGCCAGGAATAGAAAAATAGAAAAGTTGAATACTGACTTTTTTGTAGATATATTTTCTATTGCACCAATGAATGCAGATAAGAGATATAGTTTATATTCAGAGAGATAGTAGAGTAATGCCCGCTGTATACGGGACAGTTTCTTGTTCAGAAAACTACACAGTTTCTTGTTCAGAAAACTGTGCAGTCTGTCAAACTTCTGTCAAAAGACACGCTAAATATGTGTATTTTTGAAACGCGATTGTATGTTATTATCGTATGTTTGCTCTCAGGAAATTGTATATTTAGCTAATAATGTAAATATGTTATTGGTTTTTTCCGTATTTAAAAGCATACAATAAACCAATGTCTACTTAAACGTTTACATAAAAAACATTAACTGTCATGTCAGCTTAAATCTGACATAAGCACGCTGTTTTTTAAACAGTTTTCGTTGTATACGGGACCGTTTTCAGACTGCATAGAAAACTGCGCAGAAAACTGTCCCGTATATAGCGGGCTTAAGAGTATAGTATAGTAGTATATACAGTAGTTAGTACTATAATTAAGAGAGACAGTAGTATATTATCTATATCGTTGAGTAGTTGGTAGTACGTTGGGCTAACGCTTTTCAGTGGCATGAGGTCCATATATCCAATCTCCGGCGCTACAACCTGTCGAAGGTCCTGGCTGCCTCCAAGAAACGTCTCCACTCGCGTCTGTTTTCGGCTACTTCCTTCCAGTTCCCAATGCCTAAGGATGCTGTGTTCTTCTCCACACAATTCCCGATACTCCTTCGACCCAGTTTATGGATCAGGAGCCTCTTAGGTGGTCGGATGTCCTCCATCCTTGCGACATGGCCTGCCCAGCGGAGTCTTCCTATCTTTATTTGCCGTGGGATGGGAGGCTCCTTGTATAGGGAGGTCATATAGCTCCTGGTTATTTCTGGAGCGCCATTCCCCATTTTCTTGTACAGTTCCGTATATTCGTCATAGAATCTTCCTGTCGAAAATGTCCTAGATCCTTTGACTGTATGTATATGATCTGCAAACTTCGAACCCCATTTCAAGTACCTACAGTTGAATTGTTGGGTGAAAACTCCCCGTTTGTGAGGAGTCTAACCCAATCAATTTGTTTTTCAAACAAGTTTATTAGATCAATTTAACTACCTATTTAAAAAATTAATATATTCGTATTTGTTTAGTTCTACAAAAATACCATTACATAGTCTAATTAATTTACATGCACTAATTTACTTAAATTATTATCATCCTAACATAATACATTTTTAAAGGTATTTAGCTATCGTGATTACGATAACTTATATATGATTCTTGAATTTATCCTTGTTTAACTCATTTTAAGTTGAAATGTTCTGTATTGATTCCTCCTTTATTCTCAGCAATCAAGTCTACATTATATACACCACATACACAACATCCACTCAACCAAAGTACACTATCATATCACACCCTTCGCCATACACAATCACAATCTGGTAGTTACAAGTTACAAGAATAAGATATTCACAATAAAAAAAACATATACTAAATATTAATTTTAAACGTTTTCTGTAAATTACATCGGTAAATTTATTTTTACGCATTTAAATTAATTTCAAAACGTGTTTTGTTATTTATATATATAAACAAACAAAATAAACATATAATTAATAAATAAAAAATAATCATAGATGAATTATTTTTACATTTAAAAAAATTAAAAAAAAAGAGTACAAAAATCTATTTGGTAAAAATACCTCCCACGCAAAAATTAAGATCAGTAATTACAATACTTTAACAATGCAGATTAAATCTACAGCCACGTAGAATGTTTTCTTTATTCCTAATGTAATTAAATTTCTGGCGATCGATCCAGTCTGGCGTCCCCCGCTTTAACCCTTATTCGAGTATAGTTGGGGTACCTCCCCGCCAACAGCCAACAATAGTCGGGGTACGGGGGTACCGCCGCCGGGGGGCGCTGGTGTCATTAATCTTTCCCAAAACACGAGGCTCAGCTTTCTAAAACAGTCACCACTTTTTATTTCGCCACTAGGTATACTGACTTTACGCTCACCCTGATATTTAACCAAATTAATACGTCACCTTTCTGAGTGGTCTTGGGTTGTTCGTGTAATTGTGAAAATTTTAGTAAAACGTGCAGTAATTTGTATTTAAATCTAATCATCAATATTAACGATTGAGTCATGAGATCTTTTACATCGACAAAAATGATGAACTTATGCTTAGAATCATCCGTAAAAAATACCTGAATAGAACATGCTATAAAATCACAGGAAAATGTATGTAAACGTATGTATAAAGTTAAATACCGTAAAATGTATAAAGTTAGTAGATACAGCCATCGCCATCAATACCTACACTCTTTTAATGTTGTCCTCTATTTCATGAGAGATAGATTCATTCATGATTCCCCTCCCACATTGAGGTGGTGAAAATATACTAACTTTGAGAATAGTTTTATTCAAAGAAGTTGCAATACTATAATAATAATATGGAGAGGAAAGTAAACTGATATAATTGACGTTAAAATTAATCAAAGGAAAATTAATCATAACGCAAAGGAATTACCTGATTATAAAAAAATATTTGACTCTGGTAAAATTTGAGGACATTAGCTTCCTTATAAATTTGTGTGAATTTAAATCGTGTAACAAATCTAATAAAATTATTTTTATTTTAAGGAAGTGGTTGGAAGATAGAACTTCTTTATATTGATGCACCACAATTTATAATTTATTGATTCACCATATGCATTTTTCGTATATATCTATTCCTTTTATGTATATTTTGTAAACTTTTTTTATTATTTTGTTGTATTTCTATGATAAATTTACATATTTGCTATTGGCTCCCGATGACAAACGGCAAAATTGCGGTTTATCGGGACGGCATTTATTTTTGTTTTAAAATGTTATGTTTTATTTTCTCAATAAAGAACTTAATAAAAAAAAAAAAATTTAAAAAAATGCCGTAAAATTAATTTTATAAGAAAATTAAATGATTTCAGAAATCATTCATCTCTGAACAACATTCTATGGAATACAGATAGGCTTTATGGATTATACCCATGCTGGGCTGATATCAGATTATGAAGATCAAAAAGAAAAGCTCTGGAAACGAAATTTTATCTGGGCGTTTACAGGGCTTTTGACCTGTCATTGTGGCTGGGTTATTGGCCACTTGACGTAATTTACATTCCCATTCGCCTGTCATCTTAATCATGTATGACAATATTTTGAAACTTGTATATTTAAATTTAAGAATAAGTTAATCTACATTTTGGTGTAAGTCAGGTTCGAATCTGAACTTTATTACCTATAATATTCATGTTAATAATTGCATCTTTTTTAAATATTACTTGTAGACAAATTACTGGATTATACCCATGCTGGGCTTATCAGATATTATTGTATCTCAACAGAACAGAAAAGCTCTGTAAAACGAATGTGGGTTAATTCTGGGCGTTTACAGGGCTTTTGACCTGTATTGGCTGAACCTTACTTACACCAATAATGTAGATCGCCCCAAAAAAATACTTTTCTCATATAGATGTCAGTAAATCGAAAATCTGTCGAAATAACAACTAAGTGGATAGTTCTTTGATGTGCATACATGGTTGTCGACCTGAATGGGGAATGTTGTGTAAATTTCAAGTTCAGTAAGCCCTGTAAACGCCCAGACATTTTATGTGTTTTCTGTGTGATAATCAGCCTATTAAATCTCTTTTCAGAAAAGATGGGGCTCAAGTTGGTGATTTGGTAAAATTTTAGTTTATGACGAAACATCATAGATAATATTCAGTATTTGTTCTACGAAAATTTAGTATAAATTATTATTAATATATTGTTAATAGTATTTTTGTCCACAGAAAACGGGTGCAAGGACTTCCGGTGCAACGTCCGTGAGTTCTGCGTCAGTAGTGACCTGATGTGTGATGGAGTGAACCACTGTGGGGATGGTTCAGACGAAACATCCAGTACAATGTGTCAAAGTAAGTCAGCCTATTTAATTCAGAAACGAGTTGGACTTTAGTGCTAGTTTCTTTATGATAATTGTTTTCAGATTTACATTTTAGTTCGCGGAACCGCTCTTCCGAAATCTGGCTTAGAATATTGACCTAATTGAGGTGCATTTTCACAAAGCGATACATCCGAAAAATGTTAGTTTTCGGGGGAAAACACCTTTTTTATGTTTAATTATTAAATGACAAAAAACATTTTATTGAAAAAAACAGTTTTTTATTTCTATGTATAGACAGTTATGCGGTATGAACTTGAAATGTCTTTAAAAAACAATGGTCGACGAAAATAAAAAATATAAAAAGTGAGAGTTTTTTACAAAGTGATACAAGTGCCCATATTGTATCGTTTTGTTAAAATTCTGTGGAAAGGCAAATAATTTTGGAAACAGTATGACAGACATATTCAAATTCATACATTCATTCATTTTATTGAAAAAAACAGTTTTATTTCTATGTATAGACAGTTATGCGGTATGTACTTGAAATGTCTTAAAAAAACAATGGTCGACGAAATAAAAAATATTAAAAAGTGAGGGGTTTTTTTCAAAGTGATACAAGTGCCCATATTGTATCGTTTTGTAAAAATTCTCTGTTTTCCGGTGCTTATAGTATGCTTTGTGTGTATCATTTAGACAAACCACGTTCAGTCTATCAGATAGCCTTTTGAAAACTAGTTCGGAATTATATAAAATGTCATTTTGGCCAATTCGGCTGATGTATCACTTTGTGAAAACGCACCTCAATTGGAATCGAAATTCAAAATCCTGCAAAAATAATGGTTTGATATTTAAAATCGAAAAGTTGACAAAAACATGGTACTGAGAACTTATAAAAACATAATTTTGTGCAACTGAACTACTTTGTTCTACACGTCGCGTCGCGTCGGTCGGGTCGTTATATATTCGTTCTATATACTTAGTTACTCTAATTTTCAAGACATTTCTCATTGGTAACTTTGGCTTGTTACTATAATTAATCAATAAACTATTTGTATGCAAAACATGTTCTGTGAACACCGTTGCAAGTTTTTTAGTACTTGAATAATTTATCCTTGGAATATAGTGTTTGCCTGTTAAGTGTTGAGTCCTGATTTATAGTCAAATTTCACTTAACCATTCCACCGTTTGTATTATTCGTGTTTTGTGGAAGTGGTACAAACCATATGTCAATGTTGGCTTTTAGGAAATGTACGGTCTTTGCAGCCCAGAAAAAATCATGCCATATCCTATAGCAGGAAACCTTCGAACAATAATTCACTAGAAGATACGTTTCCATACCATTTTTCTAAAAATAAACGCTTCTTAGATTAATTTCATTACACCACTAATTATCAAATTCCACCATCTAAAGACTAGCATTTAGGCCAATGCACTAAGCGTGTGACGTAGATGTCTAGTAATAACATTGACTATTGATGACGTAGTGAGTGACGTAGTGGGTAACTAGACACCTCAGACACGGTAGTATTTTTCAAGTATGGAATGTCGCTTCTCTGAAATTCTTGTTCGAACCAGAAAACTGAGTTAGCGGCGCACACAAAATTTGGTTGCAAAAAAGAGTTTTTATTTTTTAACAGAAAAGTAAGTCAATAAAATAGAAAAGTATCTCCAAAATTTCCTAGAATTTGATGTGCACTTTAATGGTTATTATGCTGCCATCTTTGATCCTGAAAAATTCTCCATATTTTTTTTCATACAATCCTATCATTTTTTTTCAAAATATTCGTCTGTATATTTCATTGGTAATTAGTTTTAAGTCAATTACATTTTATTACAAATTACGTACCTACTCTTTTTTTCGAAGCTGTTAATAAATCTGTCTGTTTATCGTTTATTAATAAATCAGGAATATCATTTTGAATATAGAAAATTGATCTGGAAATTGATTTAGTATTTACAATAATATCCAGTCTTGATGATTTATATTACGTATTTTATTTTCATATTCTGTGTAAGTTTTAAGAAAATTTTCCTATATCTGTTTTAATGTTCTTTAAAATGCAGTACAAAATATATTATCATTATTCTTCTGGCACTAAATTGCACATAAATAGTCTTCGAACAGTCAATATAAGTATGTTTGTATGGAGAAAGTTGCATTAATAATTATTATTATAGCATTTCGGGGGATAATGTTACATTATCAAATATAAATACCTGGAGAACATATATTGACAATTATCCCCGATTTCTTATTAATAATTATTGAGTAATTGGCCAACAAAGCAATAAAATTAAATTTTAGGGTTGAACGAAAAATGGAAAACTGGTTATGATATACATACTGGCTTCTTTTAAAACGATTTGAATGTAGTAATGATAGACCCCGGAGTAAGAGTGTGTGGTAAAATTTGTATATATTTCTAATCTCCCAAAGTGCAACTTTTGTAAGACTCGCTTTATACATTTTGAAAGTAAAATTATAATACAGTTCAAGTGTTTTCACTTTAAACAATTGATATTTTGGGTACCTTGGAAATAATTTATATTAATTTACATTTTCTTTATTTTTTGTTAAGCATAAAACAACAAAGACACATATTAAGGATTCAACTCCCATTAAAATACGAAATCACGAAAAATGCTTTTAAAACACTATTATGTAAAAACCAATTTGGTGAAGTGTCTTTAATGCAATATAAAACCTTTATTTACTCGACTATTGTTAAAAACCAAAAAGTTATTTGATTGAAGCATTTGAATTTCGATAAATTTCTTGTAATTGATTATTTCTAATTTATTATGTATTTGTATTTCGTACAAATAAATCCATAAATCAAGTTATTTATTGTCTAGATAGGTAATAAAAAATATTTAGGCATAAAAAAAAATTACAATTCCCATATAATATCTTCCACCTACTTCCTTTTATTATTTTGTATTTGTACATATACATAAAGTTAAATTCCCGCTAAACTGCTAAACAGTTTTCAAGCAGCCCCTAAGTATATATTTTAATTTTAAGGCTTCTCCTTAGGCAACTATTAGAAGTTTTGATGACATCATCATTATCATAAATTTAACATGTCATCAAAAAAAGTAAATGCCAAAAAAATTAACGGTATGATTTGTAAAATCCCTACAGGAAAAAATTACAGAACAATCGTATTTTAGCCTCATTTTTGGATAAAAATATCTTTCGTTGAAATTTAAATTCAAAAGATATTCGTTTATATAGGTATACTTATTTAATTCTTTTACGAAGAGTATCAAAAGTTGTTTTAAGTTGTTGTATCAAATTTCGTTTGAAAGTACAATGTCTATTGTATTAAGTTGTTTTGATCAATTATTTTAAGCTTAAGGAAAGTCTGAGAAATCCGCGATTACAAACGTAAAGCGTGTTTAATTAAATCCTTTCTTCGAAAGTTCCGCCTAAATAAACGAGTTTTTCTCTCATTTCGCTTAATACACCTTTATGGTCTGTTTAAACTCCCAAGTTCGTTTATCTTTCAAATGCCTAAACACATAAACAAAGATTAAGTGATTTACTCGGGAAGTAGGCGCCATCTAGCGACAGATAAAAGTAAACAATTCTGTACCAGAGGTAGGTGCCATCTCTTATTGGAATGTGTAAATTTTGTTCAACATTTTCTTTTCATTCTTGTTCGCGCTCAAAAACGGCAATTTTTCTTTGTAAATTTATTGTAAAGGAAACGAATTAGCGAAGCAAATTTGCCCAAGCATCTGGAAATTCAACAATCTTTGACGTTTAATTACAATTTCGATGGCTGAACCGTTTATTATTTTCGAAACGTTTTATTTGATGATTTCTCAATTATTATTGACATTACTTAATATTAAATAGTACTGTGAAGATATTCCACCCTCCGTTTGCTTTTATTGCTTTGTAATTTTGTTTTACATTCAAAGAATTCGTTTTACACTTTGACATTTAAATTTTATTTTCATTATTACACTTTGTTAAGATGTTGTTAACATTGCTTTGAATACATCTTCTTTACAAGTTCCATCATATCTCAGTAGAATCCACATTGTTGTAGAATCTACATTGAGTAATTTGCACTACATTTTTACACTTTATTGTTATTTTGTAAACGTTTTTTGTTTTTCTCAGACCAAGACACCAGCACCATCCTCGGTTTGGAGTTGCCATGGTTCGTGGTAGCAGCAGTAAGTTTAGCACTAGTGCTGTGCGCCGTTGCTGCCGCCATAGCTATGTGCATCTGTAGGCGGACAAGACCGAACATCAATGCTAATTCACAACTGCAATGTAAGATATATTTTTCTTTCTATGACTTCTGCAAATCACGCAAAATATTAAAAATATTTTTACACTATTGTTGACACTATTGAATTTACAGGTTTTTTAGATAATTAATATTAGGGAGCCGGTTTTAAGAGCATCTGTTTATAATGCTTGGTACATTTTAATGTGATTTCTGTACCTCTCAAGTATAACAAAAATTTTAATTTTTTAAAAGGAACTTCTGAGTTGTTATGATATACTTATATCCAATTTTGGGGCTGCATTCAAATAGTCGGAAATAACCATGCCAGGAAGCAGGAAACAAGTAGGAGTCCTCGAATCTACCACTAGATCACAACCCGGTTCAGATAAGAGTAGAAAGCGTTACGAATGGACGGGATGGGACATTTAGAAAATTTGCCCTAAAACGACGTCTTTGATGCACAGATTCAAAGCTAAAAGACGAAGTATATTTTTTTTCATGAAAATGATCACAATAAGTACAATCTTCATGTCTTTATCCCCATCATCACCATCATGTCAGCCCGAAGAGGTCCAGTTTTGGACATTGGCCTGCCCCTGCCACCTCTACTGAGCCGTCCCCATTCACCCCCTTCCAGCTAACTTGTTGATATCGTCCACCCATAAACAACTATTTTTTTCGCAGTGCAACAGATGTACGGTTCTAACGGCGCAGCGGGGAGGTCAACCGCAAACATTCACTATTACATAGGCAGGTATGAACGGAGCTGCCGGAAAGCAGCAACAGCGCCCCTTGCAGCTGAGGCCCGCGCCGCCCGCCGCGGCCGCGCCACACAAAGACGAGTGGCATTAGGTAACCGCAAACATTCACTATTACCAGGTATGACGGAGCTGCCGGGAAACTGGCGGCGCCCTGTGGGGCGGGACGGGGCGGCGCGGCGCCCCTTCCGTGCCGCGCGCTGAGGCCCGGACGCGGCCGCGGACGCGTCTAACATTAGGTAACCGCAAACCCTATTACATAGGCAGGTATGACGGAGCTGCCGGGAAACTGGGGCCCTGTGGGGCCGGGGCGGCGCGCGCTCCGCAGGGGCCCGCCGCGCCGCCCCGCCGCCCGCCGCGGCGCGCCACACAAAGACGTCTAACATTAGGTAACCGGTTCAGGTATGACGGAGCTGCCGGGAAACATGTAGGTAGGGGCCCGGCCGCGCGCTGACACACACGAACATTAGGTAACCACTATTACATAGGCAGGTATGACGGAGCTGCCGGAAAACTGGCGGCGCGCCTGTGGGGCGGGACGGGGCGGCGCGGCTGTGCGCCCCTTCCGCAGGGGCCCAGGGGCCCGGCCGCGCGCTGAGGCCCGCGCCGCCCGCCGCGGCCGCGCCACACAAAGACGAGTGGTTCGTCTAACATTAGGTAACCGCAAACATTCACTATTACATAGGCAGGTATGACGGAGCTGAAACTGGCGCATGGCGACGCCCTGTGCATGTTCTAATTCACGTATTTCATTTTTAAGAACATACCACACCACGTGACTCGCGGCCGCTTCCCATACAAACGTATTCCTCGATTTTTTCCCTGGAATTTAATATTATAGCTTTGTTTTTTTAACACATTTTAGATATCGACTAGATGCGTGTTTGCATCGTCTTATTTTGTAAAATATTTTATTCGTTAAGGCAGATAAATAAAAAAAAAAATTAAATAAGACAATACAAACACGCACCTGGTCGATATCTAAAAAGTGTGAAAAAATCACTGCTCCAATGTAAAATTCCAGGGAGAAAATCAAGGAATTCGTTTGTATGGGAAAGCGGCCGCGACTCACGTGGTGTGGTATGCTCTTAAGGATCCATAAATGTTTAATACGGTATGAATATTTAAAATTCTGTCAAATCATCATTTCTTATTGTTTTGTTATACCATCACCAAAAAAAAGTGATTTTGGGGTGATGTACGAGTATCTCCCTAGTTCTGCTTTGTTGTTGGACCTAACCGTTAATGTTGAGGTTAATAAATACAAACAAAGTAATGTATTTTTTGTACTGTGTTGTATATCTTTCCTAAGCCATCTGAATAATATTTGAAATACATTATTTCCTAAAATTTAAATCCGACTCGAATAAAAACCTTTCTTCGTTCCAATTTATTTTTTGTACTAGCCCGACGAATTGTAACATGAACATAATTTTGGGAAAACTGACGGAATCCAGCACAAATCTAGTCTATTAGTTGACCCTTTCACAGAGGCTCAGGAAGGGTAAGACTCCTGGGATCAAAAAAGGATGTTCAGTCGCGTGTGGATGCACACATAAGCTTTAGCATCCATTTGCAATCATAAAAATATAAACAGTATTATTATTGAAACGGAAAAACGAAGAGTATTTTATTTTGGCTTCTGACTGATGTACATATCATTTACTTATTAATCTTATTGAGTTGAATCAGTGTTTATAAAAATAGCAAAATAAGAAAAACTTTTCATAAAATTCAACATAAAAGTTAATCCTTAAAAAAAAATCAACTCAAAAAACTATTTGCAAAAAAAATTTTTACTCATGATATTATAGGTACATGCTTTTGAAATAAGTTTTTATACTTGAAAAATAATTGGAAGGTACTAGTTATTTTTTTTTGTTGCAACTTATCAAATATCACAAAAAATAATTGCATCGATTTTTTTTTTGCATTACAACTCCTTTCATTGTTATTTAAGTTATTAATAAAATGATTGAATCATTACCTAGGTGAAGGATTTTGAAATTTAAATTACTAATTAAAGCAACAGTAAATGAATATTTTTGCTGGTACAATGTTTTCTATCACCACACCGCCACCGACTTGAAAATTAGGTTTTTTTTTATTTTTTTAGAGGTGGCCCGGCCACGCCTCGCAGGGTGAAATCCGCAAGCAATCGGGGTGAGCACCCGCCCACTGCCCCTTGCCAACACCAGCACTATCTTCGTAACATCATCGCGATTATCGTAACGTCATCACGATCTTCGTAACATCTAAACGATCTTCATAACGTCATCACGACCTTCGCCATGTCAAGTGTCATCACAGTCTTCATATCGTGACGTTTTTCGAAACTTCGAAAATATTTTTTAACGTAATGATAAACTATGTACATGACCTTTGTATAGTCATGCATCATCACCATCTCCATAACATCATGACGGTCTTTTTAATAATAACATTTTCGTAACGTAATCACGATGTTCGTTACGTTATCGCGATGTTCGTAACGTCAGCACGACCTTCTTAAAATCATCACGACCTTCGTGATATCACTAGCGACTTCATGATCATCAACGGAGTCGATAGTGATAGAAATAAAAATATAATACTATTATTTAGATAAAGATCTGGTCTTTAAAAAAATGGTTTGATGTTATCAACAATTTTTATGATTAAATTTATTTTATTTGTAAAAGTAGACCACATGTTTTTTTAATTCGTATTTTTTGTTGTAAATGTTAAAAATATTTATTTTGCAACATACAGTGTTTGATTGTGAATGGCAAATTTTAAAAATACCTACGTATTTGAAAGGTTTACCAAGTTCATCATTGTAATTTATGAATATGATTAAGAACGCATGTTAATAAAGTTATTTTTATATGCCACTCCGAATTTAACATCTCAAAATAATTTTTGGGAGTTTCATTTGATTATTGCTTAGGAAATTAAATCAATTGAATAGAAAGCCACAAAACATTTAAGAAAAGAAATCATCAAAACATGCAATGAATATCATATCAATTTATTAATTTTCTTAAAGGACATTTTCGTCGGTATGTTTTTAATAGAATTCCACACGTGTCCTTTGCGTGTGTTTAGTATTATAAGGTTCTTGTACGTCAGCTTCGACTGATAAAGTTGTAAAAGTAAATAAATGTATATTTAAAGCAGTTGTTTTTAGTCATGGTAAATGAGTTGGGTACAGGGATTTATACTTTACCTTTTTGTCCCCTATTTTCTCCTAAGCGCACATTTCAGTATATCTGTAGACGACATCAATCATTTTGGTTGTTTGTGTTATTTTCACTGTGTGTGTAAAAAACGTAAATAGAATGTGAGATAAATTACAGTAGAAAAATTATGCATAAATACATATTTATTGGTTATAAAAATAATCAGGTCATTACATGTATTTAACTATTTTCTTCTACGCCAAAAAAAATTCAACAATTCTCGAAACAATAATTATGTACATATCAAAATTCAATGAAAATGTCCGCATATCACAACCTTTACAAAACAATGTTTTGAATTCTGTCCGTAATATGAAAACAGACTTAATAATTATTAACGACATATCAGATATTGTTCCGTTTTATAATTTTCGCATTAAAAATGTCGTATCGCATTTAATATCTTAACATATCTTTATTTTATTAGATTTATTTTAAAAATTAAAACCTCCATTCCTAAATCTTCCTTAATGATCGTTATCTAAATATCACTATATTAAAAATCATTCTGATTTTTGTCTCTATTATCCAATCAACATTACAATCTTATAAAAAACAAATTGACTGTAATATTATTTCATATTAAAATCACAAGTTTTCTAACGATTTTTTATTTGTTCAGTCCTTTATAAATGTAATTTGATATATTTACAAAATGTAATGAGACAATACCTTTATAGTGTCTATCGTAAATTTTAACATACTTTAAATACTATTTTTAAATATCTGTAATTCTTACAATAATGTTTAACTGTCGTTGTAAGGAATAGTTTTTTTAATGTTATACAATACAATTTAAACGCTTGATTTTTGTTATCATTCTGTAGCCGATACCTACTGATAATATTTATGTCAAGCTATACAATTTTAAACAAACATTTAGATTTGTATACATATGAAATTTCTATCTTTATATGATTTTTATACCTATCCAATATTTGAATATGTGTTTCGTTATTGGTTTTGACGAAATTCTCAATAAAAACGTAACTAAAAAAAATAATAAGTAATTAGAAAATTCGTGTTTAAAATAAAATTAACATAATTATATTTTAAAGTAAAAAATTTTGAATAAAGGGACTCGCTTTGTATGAAACGATCAAAGATATGTGGAAAATAAATTCAAGAACCAATTTTTTAATAAATAATATATAAGACATCATTCTTTCTTAGAAGTTTTACGGAATGAGTTTTTCAGGAATTTTCTACCTTTGTATCCTATGAAATATGCGCAAAAAATAGTGACGTACAAACTTGTACATTTTCATGCATTTATTTCCTATAGATATATCAGATTTGTATACGTATTTAATGACTTATTCATGTTTTCATTAATACTTGTATGTGTTATTAAATTAAGGCAATTATTTTACGAAATTCATATCCTAAAAATGATTTGACATATCAGAAATGCCATGCAAATATTAATTGATTGAAATAACAATAAATGTCACCGTATTGTGAATAAATAATTGTTTAACGTTTTTATTTTACAAGTACATTTTATTTGATACCAAAGTTTTATGCGGTTCATTAATATTAGACAAGTTTTGTATGATAGATAAATTAAAAACTATGAGTTATAATTTTGGTTCTCCACTATTTATATTAAAACCTATATTTGTAAGTAAAAGCAGACATAACGTACTCTTAGAATTTATGTGTCTCAATATTTTTATTTTTAATCCATGTGTTTTGAATTTTAATTGTTGTACATGTACATACACAACTACCCAAAGTTTTTCAACTGTTGTTTATTAATTCTTTAATAAAAATATAGCTCATTGTTTACAGTTAAAAGTGAGCCTAAGGATTTTAATGGTACATTTAAGTTTATCTTTTGTACGTGAGAGCCAGAAAGCCTTATCTTCAAAATCATGCTTTTTTAGGAGACACTTGGCGATTTTTAGTCACAGTTTGCTATGTTTGTTATGTTCCTATTCATTCCATTTTTATTATGATCAAGATAGTCTGCACTTTGTATACCAGAGCAGTCCCCTCTACACTATTAAATAAGGGAAAAGAATGGTATTGTATTTTATACTAATACTACTACTTTCCCTTATCCGCACCCAATGGTGAATAGGGCACTGCGTTGGCGCACCAAGTGCAGTGTATCTTTATCATTTTATTACATGAAGGTAGGATGATCATTGATCAATCTTACGCTTCAGCGCCAGTCCAAGGTATCACACATAAAATATTAATATGAAAATAGCCAAATGCGCTACCACTATGCTACGAGGCGGACGATATAACAGTATAAAAATAACATTTTGAGTGTGTCCAAATACTTGTAGACAAAAATACAAAACAAACATCACGTGGCCACTTAAAAATGACAGGTATAAGCCCTAAAAAACTAGATATGCTATTCCCTTCCAAGTTTCTCGTCTCTTTTGAGATGTCAAATAATATTTCTATATATTAAGTTTGAGAAATACAGCATACTACGGCTAAAAATCGCTATTCCTAAAAAACTGTGCTTTAGAAAACAATGGTATTTGGCTTATAAGATTTCTATTAATTTGTTTTATCACTGATATTGGAAAATGTGTTAATAAGTAAGAAGTTTGGAAAGAATTGTTATGTTACTAGACCTGGATATTTTTGAATTGAGAAATATGAATGTAACGCAGTATAATACAGAGTGCATTGATATTAGAATTGAGAACACTGAAGTATCTTTATAGAGCAATGAATAAAAAATAAGCTTTTTTAGCAATGTAATTAAGAAAAAATATTTTAGAAAACTAATCCAAATAGCTAATTGGTTAATAAATGCAATTAATTGATTATACAAATGTTTAATAATATTTATAGAAATATTAATGGAATACTAAATAGTTGACAAATATGTTAGTATTATAATTTGGTTTTTAGGTAAAATATTTTAACTGATTTCTACAATGATCTTATGTAATAACTTCTTATTCTCATCATGTGTGTCGCTTAACATATTTGTGATGAATGGTTTTGATGTTATATGAAAAGCAAATAAACAATAAAAAAGGTTTTCGGCGGTTATAACTTGCCGCTTTAGCACTAATGTCTTTTATTCTTCTCCACATTGTTAGAGAATTTACCACGGAATAAGTCCCAAAATTTCTAATTTTATATGGATTATGTCTAGTCCCTGCGAAGCGGGATATTTTTCGTGGTCAGTCAGACAGTCTCTTGTAAATAAGATGAAAAATACTGTTTATGATAATATGATATACTCAATATATCCAAAAATCATCATCATCATACCATATCCGCTCCCTATGTAGAGCATATGGATTCCACAAACTGCCTCCATGCCAAGCGATTAGCCGTGCATCCTCCCAAGTCAAGTCCACGTCCCGCAGCTCTGACGCAAACTGCCGGAGAATTGTCAACAGTGGACGTCCAGGACGCCGTCCAGGATACCCAAAAAAGGCTAGTATTATTTAATTATCTCTTTAAAGCAAATGATTTGATGAAATGACAGAAATTACTTGAAACTACGGACTTCCAGTTTTGCACTCAATTAATTAAAATTGGCGTATTTAGAAGTTGTTTAAGAGGGTAAGCTGCGACGTGACCTCGGCCGCTTCTCTTTCTGATCGTAGTCCTCGATTTTTAATCCTGTAATTTTGCACTACTGCCCTCGAATGACTAAATCCTGTAACCTCAAAAAGTAAGTCTTGAGTAAGTTCAAAGTTTTTGTCAATATAATTTTCAAAGAAACAGATAATTTCATTTTGAAATGAAAAGAAAGAAAAAAGCTCTTTAAAGCGTGTTTACATAGTTTTCGGTCACGGTAATTATTAAAGGAGATAAAACATGAAATTTTAAAAAAGACGATAAAAAAACGCATTTGGTCGATGTCTAAAACCTGTGAAAAAATCATTACTCTAGTGCTAAATTCCAGGGAGAAAATCGAGGATTACGATTTTACGGAGAAAAGACCACGGGTCACGAGATAGAAGATGCTCTTAAGATGTAATTATTCACAAGCAATATAAAAAAGAAGGATCACGATCGCCTACAACTTTAGTTGCGCCTGATTCCTGCAACAGGCATAGCATATGGAATTACAGCTATTGGACACCAGATGACGCTTTAAAAATACTTTTAAGTTATTACTTATGTACAATTTTTTGCTATTTTTAACAAGCCGTTTACTGTGATTTCAGCAATATTAATTTATTACCCTTCCTTACCAAATAATTTAAAGTTTTTTTTCCCCAAAAATACGGGAAAAAAAAATTCTGACAAAAACAAATAATAATATTGGAAAAAAAGTCCTATCAGTTAAATGTAACAGATTTAGAAGAATCGTGTTGGAGTTAACTCGGACTAAATTTGAATACTATATATGTTTCCAAATCAAATATAGCCACTATCGCTAAGGTCAAACTTTTTACTAATTTTTGTTACACTGAAATGTTTGTACACTCCAACTTAAAATGCTGTCTTTATGACTAATTTTTATAGAGTCAGACATAAATAAATTTTTAGTCTTTTTGGCAACTACGTACGCCAAAAATTTTAATGACTCCGACATTGATTCCACTTCTCAACTCCGCAGCCCTGGAATGAAGTAAGTATGTATTTGAATATGAGTATAGATTAAGTAACAAAACTCTTAGTACAACCCGAAAACTGGTGAATCTACATCATATTTGGAGTCAAATGCGTAATATGACTTTTGAATCTGAGCATCGAAAAAATTTTTTTTTGTTCTTTCAAATCTTTTAAAAGTAGATTAAGAAAAATTGTACGAATTCTTGTTGTAAAAATTAAAAACAAAAATGTTTTAGTTCTTGTTTTCCTTATACATAGTTTTAATTTGACTAAATAAATTAATATTAATTAATAATTGGTAACTTCTTACTAATTTTACAACTATGAGTCAAATAAAAAAAAAATCTACAAATTCTACAATATTATGTAGATTCACTGGTTTCTCGCTTGTACATCGAGTTTTGTCACACCATTGTATATGTATATGTGAAAATTATTTTGTTGAAATAGTGTTCAACAAATTATTTTTGCTAAGAAATCTGAAAATTGCATTTATTGTTAAAAGAAGATAATATTTCACTTTAACCAATCTCATTCGCAATTTTTTTTTACTAAAAAAAACTATTTTGCATTAAATCTATTCGAATGATAAAAAGATCTTTACGTAGCTACAATCATAGTTTTTGTCTCAAATTTTCCTGAATGGGCAGAGCCATTTAACATATTTGACGAATTAATAATTTATTTAATGTATATATTTAAATATTATTGACATAAAAGATAAAAATTAATATTCAGTGAACAAGTCAGTAGGCCTTTTCCTTCTCTTACAAACTTTTTTAGAATTTTAGACCCTTTTTTATGAAGATATTTGAAGGTTTTACGTCGTTCTAGGAAATGTTTTTATATTTCTCTGAAGTGGCGGCAAGGAAGATGAGCCCCACCCGCTCAGTAGGCTTATTTGCCGCTATTTTCGTATTTGTAACAGAGAATAGAAAAGCACTTGCCTAAAAAAAATTTCACTGTAAAAACATTTTAAATAAATATTACACATACCTAAGGCTTTCCTGGGTTATTATTTGTTATTATGCAGTGTATGTGAGCTTTGTGTTGCCGACGTTTCGAAGTAAATTGCAGTGTCCATCTTCTGGGTTGATCAGCCCTCTGTGGCACTGAAGCGTAAGACTTATCATGATGACTTCATGTAAGAAATGAACAACACACTGCAGTACCTACCCTAGGTGTACTCAGGTTCCGCTTCGTAGCATTGTGGTAGCGCATTTGGCTACCGTGCATGAAGTCGCTGGCTCAATTCCCGTAGGAGGTCGACGTGAAATATTGATTTACATGTGATTTTCATACCTCTTATAATTTCATGTGTGGTACCTTGAACTGGTTCTGAAGCGTAAGACTGATCATAGTATTCTTAAATAATAAAATGAATAAGATAAACTACACTTGGTGTAACGATGCAGTGCCCTATGCACTATGTAGTAGTACTTAGGTTATGCATGTGAAAATAAAGGCAGTAGCTAAGTAATACCTACGTTGTTATTTTAATGTTCTTTTTCTTCTTTAAAAAAAAAATACTTACAAGTCAAATATATTCTATTGTTTACTTGTCATTCTGATTCGCGATAAAATTTACTTTAAAGACACAAATTAATTATTTTAAAGATTGAATGATGCAATGTAACAATTAAAAAATTTCGTTTTCTTAATTGCAAAACAGTTTTTCCTTTCATCGCAAATATGACGGAAAAAGTCACAGATATTTATTACCGAATATTCTCTACCTGTTCACCTATTCTTCCTTCGAAAACGGAATAAAACAAAAGCAACCCTAAAAGTTCCGGCGTCTCGCTCTTTTGACAGTTGAGCTTCCCGCCCAAGCTCTCTGGCTCGCTCTGTCAGTGCAGACCGGCTTGTCGCGAGCGGCGCATGCGTGACGCTGATCCTTGGTACCGGACCCACGTGCTTCCGAATTCGAAAATCGAACGCGAGTTTACTCGAAACCTATTACGAATTTTCCCGCGCTAAAAATTCAAAATCGAGCAAAGTTCTGAAACTTCAGACGATCAAACCCCGGTAAAAAAATGCTAAAATTACATTGAGTAAAAATGTTTATGAACCGTGCGGAATGTACTTCAATGTGATGTTTATTTAAATTTAATTTGTTTTGAAATATTATTTACGTAATTATGTATACTGCTGGGTGAAACGTTAACTTATGTGCTATATTGAAGAATCTATTTTTTATGACATTTAAATTTAGTTATGTAGGTAGCATCAGTGAATAAGTCTAGTTAAGAAATGTTATGACGAATTAGTTATGCAGTGATTTATTAGAAGTACATATTTTCAAAATGTCTAAATTAAGTTGTGGTTATGTGGTGTTGGTGACACTTTATTTATTAGTGTTTACTGCCGAAACGTGGGCTGGGAATAAACATAAAATTAATAAAAATGGTATGTATATAAAATTTATTTATGTCGTTACATATTAACATATTATAAACCTATATGCAATATTAACAATGGCTTTCAAGGTGTGTATAATTTTTTTAGCAACTCCATGATACGTATAGGTTTTATGTTATATTATGAATGTCCAATTGAAAAAAACAATTGTTTTAATTTTATACCAATTAAAAATTTTACCCGTCTAGATTTTGTTTCCCACAACTAACTTGGGTACTTTAATCAGTTCTTCATGTCATTACCATTCTTTCAATTTAACTGAATAATATTATTAAAAATTAATTTGGTGGCAATATAGGTAGGTAGAACGAATACAAACGAATATGATTACTTTAATCTTTAGCCGAATATTATTAATAACTATTTATTGATTTGGCCTTAACTCTTTGTGACATACCTATTATACTGATGACATGTTAAATTTATTAAAAAACAAAATTAGATATTCGCTACCGGATAGACTTCTATTTTTAGTAAATATTAATTTCATTTTTCTTTCTGGTTATATTGTGTGTTTTCCATTTCCGAAGAATAAGAATTCGCAATGCCCGCACCCCAACAGTACAGACTTATAAATCAAACCTTTGGTAATATAAATTTAATAAACATAAAAGATATGTATGCACCTATTTAAATAAAATAAGTATTGCATTGACATCTTAGACTATTTGGCTCTTTTTCTTAAAGAAAAGTCTTACTTTGAGCAAGAACTTTCAACCTTTAGGTCTGCTGGCAAGTTCACCCACTCGACAAATTTATTTAACCAGTTTTCAGCGATAAACAAAACAACAAAACAGATTACGCAATACTCAGCTGAAATATTAATTCTATACTATCGTTAAAGTATATTTGTATTTGCGAATAGTGTAACATATTAATATTCTGTATTAATCTCACTGGAAGGCGTAAAAAATATGACCCCACTAAACTAGTAAGTTCTATGCATCTGCGGGTGGCATCAAAAACCGAATTTAAACCATTTTTTTTATACCTACACAAGCATACATTTATACCCAACCTGCCCCAATAAATGGTTTTATATGTGATGATTTATTGCTAACCGATTCTCTGCATACATACGGACTAAATTTTCATTTAATACAGAAATCTACCTAATATTTGTATTAAAACGGCATTGCTTTGTACAATAATTCACAAGAACCACTACATAATATAGAGGAAGGTCAAGAAACGGAAATAAATCGTTTTGTTTTTTAAAAGAATTGGCATCTCGTTGCAAGTGCTGATGCTGATGACGTGTCAAAAATAGGCGGGCGGCAACACTTTGCAGTCTTTACAGCAATCTGTGTTTCTCAAACAATGAGTCGTGGTTCAGTTAAATTTATATCCAGTCGGGCCAAAACCGCGAATCTGCGGAACGTCTTTTAAGAGGTTGACTTTAGAAATTCAAATTTGAAATTATAAAACTATGTCAAATATAACAACATATTATCGTTTTTATTTGTTATTTATTTTAAACTACTTAAGTAATAGTATAAACAGGTTTGTAAAAGAATTAAGCTAAATTTTAAAACAGCATTTCTGCAAATTCTGGTCGTTGTATAGATGTATTATATTAAAAAAAAAACATGTAACGCTGTTTTATGTTAATGTACCAAAAGGCCCAATTTTAGGGGGACCAACATCACCAACACCCAGACATGAGAAAAATAACCTCTTTGATTGTTGTGTTCTCGCCGGGAATCTGACAACCCGGCACCTCCGTATCGCGAGTCCAATGTCTTAGCCATTACGCTACGGAGTCTGCTTAACATTTAAAAAATAATTTTGAAAACATTACGATTTCTAACGCTGCAGCTGGCCTCAGTTTTTTCAACTTTTTTTGATTGCAATAAAAAAAAGTAGAGATGTAGGCGACCACGTGAGCTCGGCCGCTTCTCCATACAATCGTAGTTCTCGATTCTCTCCCTGGAATTTAGCATCAAAACAATGATTTTTTCACAGGTTTTAGATATCGACAAGAAGCGTGTTATTTTTTTTAATTTTATTTGATAAAGAATATAAATATTCAATCTAAAAATAAAATTATACAAACCCTCTTCTGATCAAAATTTATAATTTGTGAAAAGATCACTGCTCTAATGCTACATTCCAGTGAGAAAATCGAAGACTACGATTGCATGGAGAAACGCATGTCACGTGACAGCGCATGCTGTCGGCTCCCAGGTGTCAAAAGGTTGAGAAACACCGCAGAAGGTGATCTAGGAATTTGGGTGGATTCCAAGTATTGTCCTGTCAGGTGTTTGTGGCCCGTCGCAGGCAGGAACAACAATAAAATATGGCATTAGTATGCTGGATCCCAACTGCTTCACACTTTTTACACGGGGGTAATAAAGCCAGGGTATTCTGTGGAAATATATTTATCACGCAGTGTGTGTCCTTGTAAAAAAGTAATTTGAAACTACCTGCCAACACCGGTATTTTACTATTCTTTAGTTGAAGTAGTTTTTCAAACAATAATATTGGTATCGTGCATTTCACAATGATGATCTTATAGTGTGGATCTTTAAATTATCGTTTTTTTTGCGGTGATGTTTATTTTACATAGATAGGCTATTTTCTTCCGTTCCTTGGAAGATTTAGTCAATTGACTCAATCTCAACTTGTTAGAGGGAAACAGAAATGTATCAGATGTAAAATGTATTAGATGATGGAAGGTAAAATTCTTTAAGGTCTTTTTTTCACTGCAAAATACAATGAGAAAATAAAATTTTGACAGGTCTCTTTGAAATACGAGTAGCTTGTCTAGTGTTGACTTAACAGATCTATGTTTTTTTGAAGTAATTTTCCTAAGTTTTGCATACCTATATTATTTACGTACATACAAGTGTTTTAATGTTTTTGCTGTCATCATGCATTACACAATCTTCTTTAATATATCTATACTGTAAATGCTTATTAGTAAGATTATTATATGAAACATTATTTCAATATATTTAAAACAGGTTTTAGTTTCATATTTAGTGTTACAATTTATAGTACATAAATATTATGGAGTATTAATCAACTTCGCGGTAACATAAATATTAGTTTAAAAAAAGTAAATTAGGTATATCTACATGGTATAACAAAACCCGATGTACAAGCGGGAAACCAATGAATTTACGTCATATTTGGAGTCATTTTGTAGAAAAATTTTTTTTATTTGACCCATGGTTTTTGAGAAAATTGAGTACGTAGCAATTTTTTCTTCGATAATTTTTTGCAAATTGTTATCAGATATAATTTATTTAGTCAAATTATTACTAGATATTCATTCTTGAAACATTCAAAATAAAAACACCGCATTTTAATAAGAATTTGTGCAATTTTACTTAATCTCCCATAGGTAGGTAGGTACTTGTAGAAGAAGAAAAAAATTCCAAGCTCAGATTAAAAAGTCGTATTACACATTCGACTCCAAATATGATGTTGATTCACCAGTTTTTGGTTTGTACTACGAGTTTTGTTACACCCTGTATTTTTCACCAGTATCAGTGACAAAGTCCATTTACTCATAAATTATATAATGTCCAACATATTTCCAAATAAACTTTTATTTAAATCTGCTTAGGTACTCACCTACCGAATCACATAGAATCTTACGTGGCGTCCCTAGATTACAAACATTGAAGTACTTTGTGTATTTGATCGCCCAGAAGACCAAAATAACCTCATTGATTCCCGATCTTGAGTGGCGTGACGAAAATAATCCTACGTAAGGTTCTCTGTAGAGAAGAGAAGTCCTCTCCAAATCCAAATACCGGCCCCTCGGTTACCGGAACCCACGCATTTCATTCAATCCAGTGACTTGAGAAATGACAGGATTCAGAGTGTATTGTCTTTCAAATAACCTTTACCTTTGTATAAAGACATTGATAAAATAAATTTATTGTTTGTCTCTATCGAATATGAAATCATAATATATTATATAAATGTATTTATATTTTTTGGGCCATTTCATCAATGTTTTAATTTTTTTAAGTCGCACATGCTATCCACAATACCAATATTACACAATACTTAGAGGTGTTATTTTTATTATTAACTAACCACCACGCCATTTCCCCGAAGGGGTAGGCAGAGAGGATAGAACGCCACACCACTCTGTCCTGGCATACTTCTCTTGCTTCCTCCACATTCATACATCTTCTCATGCACGCACGTCGATTATTCCGACTTCTTACATGCCCACTTTCAAGCACTTGTTTGACTTGATCATGCCATGTCTTTCTCGGACTTCCTCGACTTCTACATCCAGGCACCGTCGCATCATATATTTTTTTAGCCGTTCTTTCAGAATCCATTCGCTCTACATGACCGAACCATCGTAAAAGACCTCTTATCTCAGCCTTACATTCTGCTCTAATTTCAACATTAGTGCACCTATCATACACAGTTATTAATAATTATTATAAATTATATATTACTCTATTAAAATAATGATTTATAAATAATATTACGTTTTATTAGCTGACGTTA